>ML832455.1:40716-52872 GCA_009831015.1 Picea engelmannii | reverse complement strand
CTATCTTTGGAATACTAAACTTTTACTTTCAACTATTTTATCTCTAAGGTGGATGTTGAAACTTTTTTAGTTATTAATATTTTTTTGAATGCCACATGTCAACCTCCCTCTTTGACACATGACATATATATTAAAATATTTTAATTAATATGGACATTGAAATACTTTATGTATGGACGACATTGAAATAATTTTTTTTCTTATTAATATTTTTAAAGATACCAAATGTCAACTCCATATTAAGCATTAAAGAAATTACAAATCTCCCTCAAACTGAAAAATAAAAAAGACCTGTGAATTGAATAAGAAATTTCTCTCTTACTTCAAGTGGATATTGATATGAAAATATCACACGAGTTCTGATACCAACTTGATTCTTAAATATCAACAAACTATGATACTAATTCAACCCTAAGAATTCTTAGATGTCAATACACATACACATCTTACCAGATTATACACATCTGACCAGATTCGAGAAATTGAAGATCGCTTGAATATTTTCAAAATATCATGTGGATGTAGTCTTACTTATCCATAAACCCATAAACTGATTTATAACTTGAACTATAAACGAGATGAAACAACAGAAAATAAAAGAACTCAAATTACATATGTAAATGAAATATATGACTACATCTTTAAAGTCTCTTTAAATAGCATGATTGTTCTTCATCATCTCAAAATTCCAAATTACATTATATTATAGGCTTACAAAAACACAATTTTGAAGACACTCCGAAAATACGCTGCTCAAATGAAAAAACAGAGTTTACCATTGAATTCCTTGTGAAATTTCGTGCAAAATTGATATAAATTCGGCCAAATTCTGAACAAGGGTTGAAAAAACCCTTTTTACACGTATAACGAGATTATGGGTCTCTTACATGATTGATCCAGGTGGATATTGGTGGCCACCCACCTATTCCAACTGGCTCCTCTTTATAGTTTTTAGTTCAACACATTCTTATGTACTTCTTTGTAATTGTGGGTTCTACACTTCTGGGGTTGTCTGAAGCCCTACACATCTTCCAGGTGGAGAATGGTGGCTTCCCACCTAATCCAACTGGCTTATTTTGGATGTTTTCATGTCAACACATCTTTCTGTACTTCCAGGGCCGTTTTGGGGCCCTAAACAATGATTTTTTGGCTTGCCATAGTCAAACTGTAGATGAAGTAAGAGTTTGATGACATAATATGTAGTTCTCGAAAATACCTTTCCAATGGGCTATCGCGCACCTAAAATGAAGGTCGTATGCAAAATTTACGACCCCGAGAAGTTGAGGTACCAACCTACCCATCAGGGCCCACATGACTTTTGGTGTTTCACCTCCTAGGGTTAGGTTTTTGGATGTATAGGGTTTTGGAATTCATGAGTAATGTTAAAAAGGCCTCTAGAGCCTCATTGCAATCATTCTACTCAGATAGATGCGCATAGCAGCCACATCTCTTCTCAGAGATAGCTACCACCATTCGAGCAAGTTGTTTTAATTCTGTAGTTTTACAGTTTCAACCTATTTCATTTATTCAATAGAAGATATTGTTCATTGGATATCTGTGTTTTTTCTGTATCTTTGTGTTTATTGTATTTAGTCTATTAATCAGTTCATTCGACTCCTAAATCTGAATCAGTGGTATCAAAGTAGTCTACTCTTCATTTATTTTTCTTCGTGCATGTCCTTGACAAGATCTGGGTACAAGAAGTTGGGACTTGAACCAATTGAGCCTTTGCAAGATCGGTCGTGTCGAGCCCAAAAACAACCCATAGGGGACGAAAAGAAAGATGATGGAACAAGAAATCCTTTTAAAATGTTTCTCGAGGAAGCCCTTGCGTGACAAAGTAACGAAATGATGGAAAACTTTGCACAGATCCTTCAGCGGCTGCCCACAGGAGAAGCATCTTCATCGAGCGACCATGCAAATCCCTTCAAGGTACATGTAAATTTTGATATTCCATTATTTGAAGGATTGATAGATGCGGATGTTGTAGATAAATAGTTGAATTTTCTTGAAGGGTATTTTTCGGTCCACAATTTTTCCGATAGGGAAAATATTACTTTTGCACTTCTCAAGGCCATTCCCCATGTTAAGGACTGGTGGGATACTTACTCTGAGCAAAGGGCCATAGAGGAATCTGCAATATTTGTGGTCTCCCTTACATGGGATTCCTTCTTGGATGCCATTAAAGAACAATACTACCCTGTTGGAAGCTACGAGGACCAATACACCAGATGGACCACCCTGCATCAGGAAAGGGACCATACAGTACTAGATTTCACCAATATTTTCCATACCCTGTGCACCAAATTGGGTTTCAAAGACTTTGAGCGACATATGGTGCTCAAATACTGCAGTTGTTTGCATAGATACATTCAAACATAAATGGAGTTTCTGGACATCGCAACATTGGGTACATATTATAGATATGTTGACAAGATCAAGCAGAAATTTAAGCAGAAGAGGTGAGAGTTTGGATCTGCAAACTCCTCACAGCCGAAGTAGGGAAAAGGCGGCCCCAACCCACACAACAAGGGACAAAGCAAAGATGGCCACTCTCAGGACAAACAGTCCAAGCCGCAACACAAGAGGGGTAATGAGAAGTCGAAGAAGGACACAGGAAAATTGTGTGAATACCATAAAATCCCTTGGCACAACACTAAAGAATGTCACTCCAAGTAGTCAGTCGTGTTTTAGTTGAAGGATTCCGAGTTAGAGGCTGATTCTGACTCCAAATCAAATCCAGAAGGAGGGAAGCGGATTATCGATGTTGAACCCGGTGCCACTGTCGCCACCACCAAAGTCCAGCCAAGCGAACTAGAAGAACCAGAGGAAGGTGAATGCCTATTTCACTCACAGTTGTGGGTAAAGGGGGATCTGCTTCATTTCATTGTCGATAGCAACAGTCAGAAGAACCTGATATCAACAGAGGTCATCAAGCGGTTGGACCTGTCGACGACACCGCACCCAAAACCCTACACCATCGGCTGGCTTCGCCAAGGAAGAGATCTCTGTGTCAACCAACAATGTCATCTGCCCTACGACATCAAGACTTTCAAAGACGAAGTATTGTGTGATATTGCTCCCCTTGAAGTTTGTGATGTTATTTTAAGACAACCATATTTGTGGAAGCGTCGTGTTGTGTATGAGTCTAGACCCTGCAATATCTTTTTTTGTAAATAAAAAAGGGGTAAATCCTATTACTGTGTTGTTACTGTACAAAAAAGACACATGGCATCAGCCTGCCACCTGTTTCGCCAAACTAGTGGAAACCATAACAGGTGGTTGCATGTTATACTTTGGACCAAAAGGCCATCCGCCACTTTCCCTGCCAATTGGAAACCAGAGCAGGTGGAAAACGTTTGTCCTGACAGATATGTATTTGCAAGCTAGAACAAACTAACAACCACTGGAAAAAAAAACTAGACAGGAATTATGCAGAGTCCCAGTATAAAAAACTAGACAGGAATTATGCAGAGTACCAGTGCAGAATAACAAGAAGTTAATCACTAGCACCAGGGGGTCTATCGTCTGAAGCTCCAAGGAGAGTATCGCCATTGTGTTGTAGCATGAAGGGTTACGCACAGGTCGGGCAACACTACTTGGTCGATGCATTCGAGAATGCGTCAAAGAACATGTCAATTCGCTTGCTAATGAGGGTGTCCCGATGAAGTTGGTTTGCCATGTGGCTTTTGAGATCGAAAATGAGCTCCAGTTGCTTCGGGTTAAAGAGACTAGGGGAAGCTGGGTCGAAATCCAAAAATGCATTTAGCGATGAAAGCACCAATATGGGGAGGTTCTCTTGTGTGGTGTCAGTGACACAATCCTTGGCTTCCTCAACTCCTACATCAGCTTCAATGGTGTTGTGAGAGATGGGTGGGAGAGATATCCCCAGGGTGGACATGACCATTGTACTCACCCGCCTTCTATCATTAATCCTCAAGACCGTCATTAACCAGACTCGAGGGAGCTATCCTCCCTTCCTCTACAAGTTATTAAGGTCGACCTCCATTCAAGATTGAGGTGAGGGATGACAACTAGCGATATTTATGGTTGAATTCATGGGAGGGTTGCATGGCCTCCTTCAGCTACATGGCACCACATCTGGGATTAAATTTGAAGGACATGGGGGTGGGATTTGATCCAATATGTGTGCATAGGTCACGATATCATTTAATATAATATCTCTGGGTGCAACCACACATTCGACCACTGCCTCAAGGTTCCCCCATGGCTTCAGGTTAGGCCCTCACGAAAATTGAACCTTTTCCAACAGTGAAAAAATCCTTACTTTCCTTCATTTGATCCAACCCCTTTGGGCATCTAGACCCCACAATGTTATTATTATTTTGGGTATAAAATTGTACAGGATACCAGAGGTAGTGCTTCCTACCGCTATTTATTTAATGTTTGCTAAGAAATGCAGTAAGGTCATTTCACTGATTGAGAAGTTCGTCTTCTTTGTGATCCGTTCTCACAACAAGCAGAAGGTCACTGCCACATCCATGGCCTCTACACAGAGACTCTCTTTGCAATAGAAGCAAGTGGACAGGATCATGGAAGAGTACATAGACATCTTCTCCTCACCCATCGAGGTACCGACACACTGCCAAGTCAAGCATCTAATTGATCTAATCCCCAGTGCACCTCTTCCTAATGGAATAGTATATCATCGCTCGTTGATGGAAAATGACGAAATCAAGCGCCAGATTCAAGATCTACTTCAAAAGGGGCACATCATACCCAACTCCTCCCCTTGAGAAAGCTCAATTGTATTGGTGCAGAAGAAGGACGGGACCTGGTGGCTTTGCATTGATTACAAAGCATTAAACAAAATCATAGTCATGAACATGTACCCAATTCCCAGAATTGATGACCTTCTTGACCAACTCAAGGGGGAAAAGTTCTTCAACAAGATTGAACTAAAGTATGGCTACCACCAGGTTCCCATCGAACCAATTGATGTATGGAAGACAACTTTCAAATCTAAAGAAGGTCTCTTCGAATGGTTGGTCATGCCCTTTGGATTAAAAAATGCACCAACCACTTTCATGAGGTTAATGGATGATGTATTGAGACCCTTCACAAACTATTTTGCGGTGGTATATTTGGATGACATCCTCATCTTCAATAGAACTTGAGAGGAGCACATGCAACATATTCAATAGGTTTTGAGAACTCTGCGGCAACACAAGCTATATGCCAACTTGGAAAAATTCTCCTTTGGCATGAATTGGGTCCAATAATTAGGATACATTGTTGATCATCATGGGGTACATCTTGATCCAGATAAGATCCAAGTCATTCGTGACTAGCCGGTCCTGACCACACTAACTGAGCTTTGCATCTTCTTGGGATTGGACAACTTATACCAACGATTCTTGTTGGGATTCTCCCATATTGCATGGGCCCTCATCCAAGTGACCAAGGGTGGTGGCATGGAAATGATCGCATGGGGGAAGGAACAACAATGAGCATTTGATGATCTGAAGCATCGCTTGTGCTCATCTCCAGTACTCTCCTTACTCGATATGCAACAACCATTCGATATTGAGACTGTTGCATCTGACTATGTTGTAGGCATAATTCTCACTCAGCACGACCATTCAGTGGCATACCATAGTGAGATGCTCTCATATACTATCCATAAATACTCCACCTATGTCAAGGAAATGTATTACATTGTACAAGCCTTCCGTCAATGGAAACATTACATTCTAGGAAAGGAGACAATCATCCACATTGATCACAAGCCTCTGCAGTTCATACAAACACATGGGAAGTTCCAGAACGACCTCCATCAGAAGTGGTCCACTTACCTACAACAGTTCCATCTCAGCATCAAGTATAAGACATGGAGCACAAATCATATCGTTGACTGCCTCAGTCGACCTCACATGACTACACTCACCACCGTGGTCCATTTTTGTGAACATGAGGCATCTGAGTGGCCCCAACTTTATCAACAATATACGAACTTCGCCACCACCTATCATCTCTTGGGTACAGGCGCGAATGTCACTTATTTTCACATTCAAGACAGACTGTTATGTTATCTAGGCCATCTTTGTGTTCTTGCAAGAGAGCGTACAAAGTTGATTTGGGAAGCTCACTACAGTCGGACGACATGAAATTTTGGCGTGGAGAAAACTGTGGTTGTTCTACAGAAACATTTTTATTGGCCAAAACTTTGGCAGGACGTCAGCAAGTATATTAGATCTTGCACTGCCTGTTCCATTGCCAATCCAACCATCAAGAAGTAAGGATTATACACCCCTTTTCCTACTCCCAGAAAGCCTTGGGAATCCATATCGATGGTTACATGTCTGGCCTTCCATCCACCAAGTAAGGAAATGATTGTGTATTTATGGTCGTTGATAAGTTTTCGAGGATGTCCATCCTCACAGCCTGCAAGAAGAACATCACAACGACAAATACTTCCAACCTGTTCTTTGAATGAGTATGGGTTCATTTTGGGATACCACATACCATATCTTTGACCGAGACAACAGATTCCTCAACACATTTTGGTCGATTCTATGGTCACTGTTGGACACCAAGTTCACTAAATCCATTGCTTTCCACCCCCAAACTGACAACCAAAAAGAGGTCATCAATCATATTATTGTGCACATCCTACGCATGTATAACTCTAAGCATCCATGTACATGGGATGAGAGTCTCCCCTATGTTCAACAAAGTACAACATGGGTCTCTATAGTTGCACCGACCATAGCCCATTTTAGGTGGGGTTGGGATTCCAACCCTTGGGTCCCATTGATGTTTCACTACCTCTTGTAACTACACAAACAAAATCTTCCCATGTTTAGTTTAAGACCGACAAAGCCACCAGATTCATTGAACAGATTTAACACATCCGCCAACAAGTCCATGAGATTTTGCAAAAAGCTAATGCTAAATACAATCAACGCCATGATCAACACAGGGTACCATACCAGTTTCAGGTGGGATACAAGGTCTGGATACATTTGCAGAAAGAGCGTCTTATCGGGCCCCATCGGAAGCTCCACTCACTTTTCTATGAGCCTTACACTATCACCAAGGCTGTGGGTAGAAATGATTTTGAGCTCAACACTCCACCTTCCTTGGCTTGCACCCAATGTTCAATGTGGACCTCCTTTGACCATATTTTACACCATTATTGGACACCTCTGAGATCACGAAAAAAACTGACACCAACAGAGCTCAACCCTGACTGCATGGAACAATCATCCACTGATCAAATAGTGGACACATAGGTCAAGGGCACTCGCCAGCAGAGGATCCAGCTTTATCGGGTTTTCAAGGCAAGACAACTCCTCCACCAAGGAAAGTGGCTCACCCAGTGCCAAATTCAATAGAAGTTTCATCACCTGATGGGGGAACTCAACGAAATGGATACCATTGCTTCCTAAGGGGGGATGACTGATCCAAGTGGAAATTGGTGTCCACCCACCTATTCCAACTGGCTCCTCTTGACAATTTTTAGTTCAACACGTTCTTTTGTACTTCTTTGTAATTGTGGGTTCTACACTTTCGGGATTGTCTGAATCCCTACACATCTTCCAGGTAAATACTGGTGTCCTCCACCTAATCCAACTTGCTTATTTTGGATGTTTTCATGTCAACACATATTTCTGTACTTCCAGGGTCGTTTTGGGGCCCTAAACAATGTTTTTTTGGCTTTCCATAGTCAAATTATATATGGAGTCAAATTTTGACAACGTAATGTGTATTTCTCGAAAATACCTTTCAATTGGGCTATCACGCGCCTAAAATGGAGGTTGTATGCAAAATCTACGACCCTGGGAAGTTGAGGTACCAACTTACTCATTAGGGCCCACATGAATTTTGGCATTTCACCTCCTAGGGTTAGGTTTTTGGATGTATAAGGTTTTGGAATTCATGAGTGATGTTAAAAAGGCCTTTGTAGCCTCATTGTAATCATTCTGCTCAGACAAATTCATGTAGCAGCCACATCTCTTCTCAAATATAGCTACCACCATTCGAGCAAGTTGTTTCAGTTTTGCAGTTTTACAGTTTCAACCTATTTCATTTATTCAATAGAAGATATTGTTCACTGGATATCTGTGTTGTTCTTCCTATCTCTGTGTTTATTGTATTTAGTATGTTAATCAATTCGTTCCACTCCTAAATCCAGATCAATGAAAAGTTGAGATACACATTTTACAAATGGCCTCTCATTACGAAATAAACTGCAAATTCATAATCCTTACCAAAAAACGAATCCAACAAGAATAAATTTGACTACCTTTGGAAAAAATAACTTATGACATGCAAAAGGAGACAATGCCAAAAAAAATTAGCGAACTATTGCATGCACTTCAAGACAATCTGTACCTCCTAGGGATTTTTTCCACATTGGAATGAATGCACCTCAAAATGTGTGCAACGTTGGGAATTCGTGCCCATTAAATAGGGCCCGGTCTCCAACCTCCACCAGAAATTAGTGGTAACTTATTACTAACTTTAGAAGGAATCCCACTAAACATGGGGCAATGGCATAATGGTTAAAATTGTTGCTAAATATGGAGGAGGTTCCTGGTTCTATTCATGTGATCTTCTCTTTTTTGTTGGCGTACCCGTTGGTTTTTATTACAATATAGTTATAACCATATTTAAATATGGTATGTTGTTACAATATATCTGTCGTGATTTAAAACTATATATATATATATATATATATATATATATATATATATATATATATATATATATATATATTAACACCTATGTGGAATATGGAATGGTCATGTGATATAACATATGAACTAGGGGTTGGGGGCTTATTCCTCGACCTCATTTCCCCTAGACAAACTTTAATACAAACATAAATATATTATATGAAATGTATATATTAAGAACCATCACGCAACATGTTGGTTGTGGGGTTTTGTTCAGGTGTGGAGGCCATGGATTTCATGGGGTCGAACCCAATTGACTCCAAAAGAAATTATATATAACACTAATCAACATTAGCCAATGGGAAGCTACCACATGGCAACTTCTCATTGGTTTTTCAAATGCCAACTTAGTTGTTGATGAACCCTACCACATCACCTACCAAATCATCATGTTCCATGTCACGAATGACGTCATTTTGTGCCACATCAACATGCCACATATCACCCTATAGTGGTACCATGTGGCACCCCATTTTGCCTGGTTTGACCAAACTTTTATTGCTCATAATTTTTTCATACGAGCTCTGTTTGACGCATTGTTTGTTTCGTTGGAAAGATAACGAAAAGCTCTGCACATTGATGTCGTTTTCTTGATTATTTGAGACAGTTGAATTTTGATATTTTCTGGACCTCTTGGGACCTCTGCAAGTGATCTAGATCCTCCTAGACCGCTATGAGCGTTGCTCAGATCCTCCTGAATAACACCTTCCCACTAAATAACTTTTGGACCTCCAAAAGCATAGATACTCAAAAAATTAGTGATGATAATTCACTCGTCCATCTTGCTGATTCTTTTGGAATTAAGTCTTCATTTTGGGTCTTCAATCTTAGGTACTAAATCAATGTACTTATGTCTGCTTCTCCAGAATATGGCTTTGAATCTAGCCCCTGACACTGTATCTAATATGATATATAGCTCTAGTACTTACTCATAAATTTCCAAACTACAAAATTCTTTCTCATTGAATCACTGCAATACATGTATCATGCATTTCACCATCTACTCCCATCTCCTTATGTTGAAGATAGTCTGTCTCGGCCAATATAAAACCAAATCAAATGATGATCTATGTCTTTCCCTTTTGGACTCTCTGTTCTTGTACTATTGATGTATTTGTAGAATTCCCTAGATGAATACTCTGTCCATTGTCGCTCTTGCCTTGAAAAACAATTATGCTTGTACTATCATCATCTGTACTTGACTTGATTGCTTATGTTCAAAGTATACATCTATACGAACATGACATAATATTTAAAATATGCTTATATCATGCACCTTTATATGCCTCTTAAAATAGGATTATTCAAAAATCATGTCAGAATGCTTTCGCCTCAATTGTCCAGTATCATTCATCCTTATTTCTTGGATAACAATCACTTGACTCATAAAAACCATAATGAATATTGAAACAACAGTGTTGACCAAGTTAACCATTCCCTTAAATTCACAAACTCCCCCATTCATCGTTGCAGTAGCCAACCATAATCCACTGATTAGCGTTAAACTAAAAAAAAAAAATGAAAATACAAATGCGAAAGACAATGAACCATCGACATATCTTCCCTTCTTGACAAGAAAAACATCAACAAAAGGACATGTTCTACTTTCAACCGTAGGCTGTAAATATGGATCCTAGATACTAGCATTAACTAGCATATGCCCTGTAGTGACAACTGTTAATTTTGTCTTCATATGATAAGCTCTGACAATGAACTCAATCCCATCCTTGAAAATATGATACTTATTCTATCCTTTATAGAAAATGGCCTTGTTGTTGTACAAGTATGGACTTCCCAAAACCAACCCTTAAATGTCGAGTGGAACAATGCCTAACTCTACCTCATCAATGAAACTAGATGTCATCATGATCCGTCACTTTCATTTCTTAGTTACTTGTACCTAAGAATTATCACAAATCCATCCCAAAGGATACGGTCTCAAATGAGGCCTAGTTTCCAATCCCAACTTCTCAACATATTGCTCTGAAATAAGATTCACTTGTGATCTAGTATCAACAAGTGTATCAATATTAGTGTGCTTTGAGATAAATCGTAAATGAAACAATTCTTTTATTTGCCTTATGTTACTATGTATAAATTTACAAAGTCAAAATACCTTGTTTTGTTTATTGTTGAGTCTTGTAGTCATGTCTTGGTCTCTTTAAAAAGTCATGTGTTAAAGTCCTAGGGTCATTGTTCCATGATGAATTGTCTTTGGTTTACTCATTTATGAATTGAGTTTGGATGTAATTGAGTCATGTCTAAGGTAATTATAGCATCATCTCAAGTCATAGGTGGGTGGTTAGTCTTGTTCATGGTCAAGTCAATTTGTCACATTGCTATCCCATAGTCCTTTGTCATCATTTGAAGGGTGAGTCTTAAAGTTATTACATCATGTCTTTAAAAGAATCATGGGAGTATGATATCGCATGTACAAAAGGTTACTTAAGCCTTCCAATCCAAATTGTACCTTTGTGACTTGCAACTAGTTAGTTTAAAGTTCTTTGCAAAATATCCTAGCATTTCACAGCATCCACCTGTTAACTGTCAAATCGCTGCAGAATTTCCTAATTCTCATAACGATTGGTCATCATGGGTTTTCAAGCATGGGAGTCAGTGCTTCCTATTTGGAAAAGTCATCCAACCACAAAATCAAGTTTTCAAAGTTAGTTTTTCACGTTTTAAATCATTTAACCTTGCTCGCTGTGAAATTTCCTGGTTGTAGCAAAATTTCTTGTAGCTGGTTTTTTGCAGTTAACTTCAAGCTCAGATTTTGAGCATATGGTGATTGATCTCAATAAACTGAAATTTGTTTTTCTTGAGCACGATTTCATCTACAAAAACCTCTCTCAATTTTTGCACATGTGTCATAGTTTGGGAGATTCAAATGGACCTTTACAACCCATTTTTCCAGATTTTCGCTAGATTTAATTAATAACTAAACCCTATAAAGTAGGAAATGAGTAGATTTCATAATTACTTATTTCAAAAATGGTTGTAACCTCTTTCTTTCTTTAGCTAAATAAGGATTTTTACCTCCTTAGGTTGATATGGGATGTGAGACTATATATTGAATGGAAAGGAAGAGTTCAGGGTTGGGGACTTGATCCAGGTGGATATCGGTGGCCACCCACCTTCTCCAACTGGCCCAAAACATGTTTCTGACAATTTTGGTAATTTACTATTTTTAGCAGTTTTTAACTTCCGGGGCCATTTTGAGGCCTTAAACGACGTTTTTTGGGAAAACGGGGAGCAACATGGATCATAGATCAATGTTGCTCCAACAAAAAGTTGTAATTCTCGGATAGATATTTCCAACGAGCTATCATACGCCTAAAACAGAGATCGTATGCAAAAGTTACGACCCCGGGAAGTTGATGCACCAACTTACCCAAACGGGGCCCACATGAATTTTGGCGCTTCATCTCCTAGGGTTAGGTTTTTGGATGTCTAG
>ML832455.1:9249-20106 GCA_009831015.1 Picea engelmannii | reverse complement strand
AACAATCAGGGATAATTTTAAGAATGAAAAATTATATTAAAATGTAGAAACATGAGCTAATCTTACTAGTCCTTAATCTGAAAAATGTAAAATGTTTGGCGATATTTTTGTAAAAACATTCAAATTTCTAAGGATTTTATATTGTTTCTACAAAATTTTGGTGATTTTTAAGGTAAAATAATTTTATTCTATGGAATTTCGGCGAATCATTTTTTATAAAAAATGGAAATTGGCAAATATTTTTTTGGGAAAAAACATGGAAAATTAGCCCATTGGAAAAACTTATCCCATCAAATCATCTATGATAGCAATTTCGTTATCTGTAGGATCTCGTTGGTGGCCTAAACATTGGAAGACTTTGACCTTTTGTTTGAACGAAACCTTGCATTCACTTGGAAGATCATGAGGTCGAACCAAAGGAAATGAACCATGCTGGGGGTTAGATATTCAAAACCCATGTGACCATTTTCCCCCTGGTCACGCGCACAGGTATGAACCTATGAACTCAGGTACCGAAACTCCATAGTAGTGCAAGAACTAAACTGAAATTCTTCATTAGTAAATGTTAGTTCAAAAAATCATTAAAATCTATCAAGAATGTAGGAAATACATTAAAATAAGAAACCATTACCTTTAAATGCTTGTTGCAAAGTTTAAAGATTAGAAGAATGGATTTCTAGGATAATAGGGCCATGTTTAGGTATAAAAGTGGAATGGTATTGGAAAAAGAGGTGTTTTAATTATGAAAAAATGGGAGGCCAACATCTTCCCCACAGTTGTTTACTTGCATGTCCTCATGCAAAAATCATGCTCACAAAATTAAAGCATCCATGTATGGCTAAGAGAGCCTAGCTGCATTAATCAAAATGTCGAGACCCCATCTTGCCCCAGGGTTATTGTTATAACCCTAAATTTATCTACACATGCATACATGGCCTTGGCCCTCTTACTTGCATTTTTTTCCAAACTACTGTTGAGTTGCTCTTCTTAAAAACCATTTTTTTGAAGATGTACGCGCCCTACTCCACTACTGTCTGCGTGCATACACTTGTTGCACCACTACAACCCGTGTACATACGCATGTTGCACCATTATAGCTCGCGTATACTTGCAAAAGTTGCAAGGAATTCGTTGAGATTACGGGTTATTGTGTAGTTTCCCAACTAATCCACTGCCTATAGCCCGCCACCCAACCGAATAACCATCCTTTTGGCATATAAAAAGAGGTGTTGGGGTTGCATTTTAAATCTAGACATAAGAATAGTGAAACTCTACCCGATTTCACATCCCCTCCTTGCCCAAGTCATTGTAGCCCTTTTGTGAGAATTGCCTCAACATTCCCCCATTAGTCGCTTCTTCCTACATCAGAACCGATTCACTTCCCAAGAAGAGATCAGAAGTTTGAGAGGAGAAGCTTATATAAATGTGCAATTGGAGCTTGGTGAAGAGGAGTCCGGACCAAGTTCGTGGAGTGGTAGTCGGCTTTGATTGTAAAGGTATAATCATTGAGTTATTAATAAAAGAATTACTTTTCCTGTCCCAAATCATGGTGTACTGAATGTTTTATTGGTTTATGTTTTGACATTCTAACATCTAACCCTAATTTGTGTATGGAATAGCATGCTTGTCATTTCCTGTTTGTCAATCTTTGGATGCAGGTCAGCCCTGGGAGGAGGCGTGCAGTCAGCGAAACTTCCAAGCGCGAGGAGGTCATCACCAGACATGGGATCCGATGTATAGTTACTCGATCTCCTTTTTCTTGCTTTATTTACATGATTTTTGGTATGTTTGGGGTATTTTAGAGAAGCAGTTGACTTTTAGACGGTTAATTGATCTGCCTACATTCTGAACCCTGGTGTAGTCATAGGGGGGGTTTTCCCGCTAGCATAACTGGCGACCATACTGGGGAAGCCTCTAGGGGTTTTTAGGGGATTTTGGATTGTCTGATTGGTTTTTCTGCCTTTCGAGTTTCTGTTGAGTCTTCTGAGTCTTTTAAGGGATTCTGGTCAGCATCATGTGCCATACCAGTTCTGCCTGCCCTATAAGATTGTTTGTTTTCTTTCTTTTTTAAGGAAGTATAGAGGTGTATGTGCCCTGCTTTGGGTCATCCCGCGTACATACGCGCCCTTCTCAGTAAAAAACTCGCGTACATATGCAGGTTGCTGAAGCAACAATAGCATACCTGGTTCAATATTTTTTTTTTGAAAAGAGGTAGCCAACCTCTTTACTAATTGAGGTTTATACTTCTCAGGGTTTCTTGACATAGTTCAGAGTCTCTGTTTTTACAACCATAGCTTGGGTTAGAATTCAGTTACTTGTCTTTTTGAAGATTCTTGTGTTTACTTTTGAAAGGGTTTCAAGCGAGTCTTTGAATGATTTATCTTCCTGTTTGGTTTCTTTTATGATTTCCTGTGATCCGCAGTAGGCCAAAGATCTATTTCAGTCTTGTCTTGTTGTTCTTTTTACCCCTTTCATTTTCTTTGAAAAAGAGAAAAAAAGTTTTATTTCATTTTTTTCTGTTTGAAGCAATTTTAAAAAAAAAACATAGATTTTTCATTTTCAGTTTGGTAAAGTAGTTGGAGTTAGTTATTGTACTAGAAAGGAAAAAGAGTTCAATTTTTAAGTTCTTTATTGATTTCTTGAAACTTGAGTAGCTTGTAGTCAAGTGAAATTTCATTTTAAGTCTTCTTTTTAAAGATCTTGAAAAAAGTTAGCTGAAGAAAAGTTGGTTACAAAGAGTTAGTTGTAAATCTTTACTTTTGACTAGAAGTAATTTTTCTTTCAAGTTTTGTCTTTTTCTCCTCTTTTTGTCTCCCATAACATCACTATTTTCATCGTCGTATCCTTTGATTTAATCAAGCCATTAAAACGAAAGCTAAACCTAAAATTAATTAGACTTTTATGTTTGTAGGGTCAACCAACTAGTTTAGGGTTAGGGCCTTGAATTAGGTTGGAGAGGAAACTCTTCAAGGTTGTTAAACAAACATTGGAGTCAAATCTAGGGAGTGTTAAATTCCATTGACATGAAAGTTATGTAAGACTCCCCTATAACACAGGGGCTAAACACGAGGTCACGTGAGGAAAGGCAGCAAAGATAACCCCTCCAAAGTCGAACTAAATGTATTGGGGAAGACATATTGAGGATCTTTCATGGGAATACTATTGCCTGCATTTTCCTACCGAGCTTCATGGACCTCAAATTCGTTCGAGATCCTCTGTTGTCTTCCAGGCCACTTTCTTTCGATACCCTTGATAGGTTTTAGACTTGTTATCCTGCTCATTGCGGTCCACCCGACTGTCGACTATACCCGCCCGGTGACTATTTGTGAGCTGGAAAATTGGTTGCCTATATTATAAAGGACTTACACAAGTGACTGCGGGGGTATATCGTGGTACCTAGGGAAGACGTCGGGTCACACTTTGCAGAGTATACCCAGAGGGTTATTCCATGTTCGAGTTGCACTTGCACTGGTAAGTTTCTTTAGTGTTGGATGGCGTAACTGTCCTTCCTACTAGATAGTGGTTTGCTTGATTTATCTTATAGGAAATTTTTTAGTGTGTTCTTGGTTTTAAACGATAGTTAAAGCTTTATTGTGTTCTTGATCTTTTCACAAAGTGGAAGATCAAGATCTCGGTCGATCACGAAGGCTTCAAAACCTGTCGGCGGTTGCATTAGAGCCACCACCTCCACCATTACGATGAAGACTTGACCAACAAGGGTCGTTCAAAGCGACCAGGCCGTAGGAAACTGTGCCCGAGCCTGCTCTGAGAGGAGATTACTCAACTCCAAAGGAACCTACTGTTTTAGAACTTGGAGTGGAAGATCTTGGGCCATCCAACCCTCGGATCATCGACTTGTCATCGCCAATAATAGTACAAGTTGTCCCTCCTAAGGTGACACCTGTCGAGCGCCAGTTAGTCTTACAAGCAGCCATGGAAGAAAATGTTGCTACTTCGTCCAGGAGTCCTCATACTACCTCTTCGGCTACTACCACAGGGGGTATCTTTCCTCCTAACCCACCTTCTCCAATTCATACCATAGTGGTATCGACTCCCTCTACCTCGGGCAATGGTCTAATACCGTCATCCGCGAGGACCACTGCTCTGTTTACGCAAAGTGCGATGAGCCCTCCATTCTTATATGGGATGCCCGACTTTGATTCGAACTCAGTCCTTACCTACTGAACCTTACAGACCATGGGTCTGGGGTCGGGAACTCAAATTCTCCAGTTCAAGGGTCTACTGAGGGCACCTCGGTCTCCTTTAATGTTATCCCTTATGGAGGGGGTCACATACCTCCTCCATCCCCCTCACTCAGTAATGCTTTCCAGCAACCTATCGGGTCGAGTGCTAACTACAAATTGTTTGGAGCATGCAGTTTAGGACCTTTGTATTACACTACGTTGACGGGATCCATGTCATTCTCTTTGTTCGAAGCATTTAATAATACCGCCTTTTCTTCGGCTGTCGTCTTGGTTGGGGGCAACCCCGGTTTTGGACAACATAATCCTGTGCATGGTACTATTCCTACACAGGGGGAAAGTACATGAGTTTCCTCCTCACAAGGAATTTGGAATCCTTGGCAAGGATCAATTCGCTCGCAAGGGATATCGGTCGGGGGCAACCCTTTCCATTGCCAATGGAACCCCGAGCAGGGCTCAATACCTATTCCCGTCAGATTGGTTGGGGGCATCCCCTTCCAAAATCCTTGGAACACAACGTAGGGAGAAATACCAACCCAACCAACGTCTTCCAACTATGGGATTCAGCCGATGATCTCCCAGGAAACGCAGTTTCCGTATGCTGGTCAAGGCCATGGTTTCTACCAGAACCCTGGCCAACAGTCCAACTTTTCCTTGCAACCCGGTGCCATTCAAACTCCAGGCCCCCTTTTTCTTGTACATAGTACCCAACCCAAACTACTGTTTATGGCGACGCTACATCTGCCAGACTTGTCAAGGTTGCTCAAAGACCCAATTTTTCATGATCTGCGTTGGCCCCCCATGTCGACTAAGTTGCCCTCAAACATTCCAAAATTCGAAGGCAAGCCTGGTGAAGACCCGAGTGATCACGTGACAACTTTCCACTTATGCTTCTCGTCCAACTCGTTGCGAGATGAATCCATATAGTTGCGCCTGTTTATACGTACTCTCATCGAGGGTGTCATGAAGTGTTATATTGAGCTTGATCGCTCAAGGTATTCTTAATTTAACGACCTGGCGCTGATTTTTCTAAATCATTTCTAGCTACCCATGAGATACGATTCCAGCACTGAATTGTTGGCCAACTTTGAGCAGACTAAGGTCGATCATAGCTCTGATCACATACGAGAATGGAGACGCAATAAGAGCTTGATTAAGGTACAGGTCCCACCGACTTTCTTGTTGGCTTGGTTCCTAAATTCATTGGTACGAGTTGTATCCAAGGATGTTGCAACTTCCGGAGTGTTTTCAGAGGAGAAGGCAATAATGAGAGCGCAACAACTTGAACTGATTTACTCTCAGTCTGGCTTACTCTATGAGATCTTGCCAGATGTGCCACGGTCCATCCTTGACAAGACCAAACAAAATTATGGAACACATGTCGATGGTATTGTGGGATAAACACAAGGAAATCCCACCGATCTTTTTTCAAATGAATTACAACAATTGTCGATACAACAGACGACGACCAGCCAGACCTCCGGTTTGGCTGTTACCCCTACCCAAACATCGAATGTACACAGTGTGCATTTGATGAACCTGAAGTCTAACCATTAGCATGAAGGAAAGAAGAAACAATGGAACAAAAAGGGTAAATGAGAAAAAAAGGCTAGTAACAATGCTGGCGGGGGGGAAATAGTGAAGAGAAAGTCAAAGTATCCATGCAACCTTTGCGTGGAGGACCATCTGACTCACCTGTGCCCTGGACTTGTGGAGGCCCAGAAGCTATTGGTGCAGCAACAACCTATTGTGTTGACGAACCCATTTCCACATGGGAAAAACATGGCTCAAGACGCAACATCTTCGAGCGCGGAAGGGGGCAATTAAAGACCCCCCGTGTCTACTACTAATACCTCGGTCGTGAATATTTACATGTTGAAAGGTGACGCTCATCTAGGAACCAGGTCCCGAGATTATAGAATGTAAGAATATTTCGAAAAGGGTAAAGAAGCCACAAATCCACGAGTTCCTCTCTAGATTGAGAAGACGATGGGTGAAACAATGACATGCATCCCCAAAGGTGCGTTCAAGAAAGCTTCTCATAATCCAAACACGAGGGTTGCCCAGAACTACTTTGTTGTAGAGGATTCGGCACAAACCCTTTGTGCGATGTTCGCTTTGGAAGTCCTCTAGAGATGCCCTTCGCAAAGAAATGCCCTGTTATCCACCTTGGGATCTGTGGAGACTTGTAACCCATGAGCAATCGTTCTCGATCCAACCGACCTGAAACCTCGTCTTCCTTATCACATTGTGTTTCAGATAGTAGTGGCTTACACTACAAAATATTTTACACGAAATATCTTCCGCACGGTGGTTGACGAGGGCACCTCGACTTGCAAGATGTCATTGGCGTGTTGGAAGGCCATTAGCCAACCCGTTTTGTCTTTGTCACCTACATTTCTTACGACATTCGACGATCATTCGTTCAGACCACATGGGATCATTCCTTCTCTCCCCATGCAGTTAGGAGGGAAGACAGTGTCTGTCAAATTGAAGTGGTCGATGCACCTCTTGACTACAACCTTTTGTTAGGAAGGAGTTGGACCTATGAAATGCATGCAGTGGTTGCTACAGTCTTTCGTCTCTTGTTGTTTCCACACAAGGGTCGAATTGTGACCATTGACCAGTTGTCCTTCTCCCATCTGGATCCTTCATCGGGGGCATCCACGGTCCCAATGATTGATAATCCTCAGCCCAACATAGTCAAGATAGGGGTTGGTTTGTGTCCATTGTTGATGGGTACTTTCAATTACTTGCCTCCTTCTAGCGATGTCAAGCTCATATCGGCTGCCCCCGACCATCCTAAGGCTAAAAATTTTCACATGTCATCATTCTGAACGAATTACTTTCATGATCTGTGGACTCTTCCTTCCCCATCGGCCTAGATGGAAGGGACATGGCATTCTAACATGGCCATGCCCTTGTTCGTGGAAGAAGTTGTGTACAACATTGTCTACCAAGCTTCGACCGACCTCGATCTGACTCTCGCACAGGAGTTAGATCTAGTGCTCGAGCATGTTTAGGCTCAAGGTTCCCTCGCCACTACAGATTCTTTAGACCTGGTCTTTCCCTCAGACGAGGCGATTCTTAAGGCATTGACTGGTTTGGACAGACGCTGGAATGATCTCTATAATAGATCATACTTCCTCCCGGAGTTAAGGAGAATAGAGGCAGGCAAATTGGTTTTGACTATGACTGGAGATAGGTATTGTCATGTTAATATTTTTAATATGCACGCAGTTTATGCCGAGGGTAATATGGCGAGTATCACTGAAAAAATCCCCATAGATATCTCCAGAACCCCTAGCATCATGGAGAATTTTTTCGTTGGAACGGACTACTCCTCCGAAGAGATTCGAATTTATATAGAGTTGTTTAAAGAATTTTCAACGTTTTTGCCTGGTCTTACAAGGAAATTCCAGGCGTAGACCCAAGAATTGTCGAACATGAGATAATGACTTCTCTTGACGCCAAGCCGGTCCAACAGAAGCTTCGTCCAGTGAATCCTTGGAAAGCGACAACAATTAAGGCTAAAGTAGAGAAATTTCTTTAAGTCCGTTTTATCTACCCCGTACAGTTAACAAAATGGGTGTCAAATCCTGTTTCGGTTAACAAAAAATAGGGTATGATTTGTGTGTGCATGGAATTTTGTGACTTGAACAAGGCCTGTCCGAAAGATAATTTTCCCACCCCATTCATCGATCATATTGTCGATGAATGTGCAGGTTGTGAGGTCTTTTCATTCATGGATGGTTTTTCGGGATATAACCAGATTCAGATCAAACCTGAAGACCAGCATAAAACATTGTTTATATGTCCTTGGGGCACATTCGCTTATCGTAAGATTCCTTTTGGCCTGAAGAATGTTGGAGCCACTTTTTAGCGGGCCATGTATTTTTCTTTACACGACCTTATACATATAGTATAGGCTTATCTTGATGATCTCACATCACGCTCTTGCAAGAGATATGATCATCCCACACACCTTCAACTAATATTCGAACAATGTCGCTACTATCAGATTTGCTTGAATCCTAGCAAATGCAGTTTTTGCGTGGCGTCGGGTCGTCTCTTAGGTTTCATTGTTTTGACAACAGGGATCACGGTCGATCCTCTTAAGGTTGAGGTGATAGTTTAGTTTCCTCCCCCGTGCACAATACCCCAGCGTCGGATCTTATAGGGGAAAGTGAACTGTCTTCGTCATTTTGTTGCAAACTACGCCGAGATCACTAAAGGGTTCATGCGTTTATTGAAAAATGGAGTCCATTTATACTGGGAGGAAGCCGCTCAACGCTCTTTTGAAGAGTTGAAACACGCCCTTACGTCTGCCCTTTGCTACGGCCTCCCTATTATAACAAAGATTTCTTGTTGTACTTGGTCATTGTAGAGTTGACCATCGACATGGTCTTGGTTCAAGAGGATGATCTGCTCAAGGAGCATGTTATTTATTACCTGAGTCGAGGCTCGGTTAGGTCAGAACTCAACTATTCCCATGTGGAGAAGCTTTCTTTGGCTGCAATGCATGATGTCCAACGGTTCTGTCATCACATTCTGCTTCGCAAGACCATCATCATTGTTGTTGTGAATCCCTTTCAGTATGTGTTAACACGATGGGTCATTGGCGGAAAGATCAGTAGATGGATTGTAATCCTCCAGGAATTTGACTTGGATTTTGTTTCCGCAAAATACAAAAAGTCATTGGTCTTTGCAGAACTTATTTCAGAACTTCTGATTGAATCTAGTGATGACACGCCTGAAAAATCGCCTATCAAAGAAGATCTTTTTCTGATCGCATCTTCGGACCCCTAGTATGGAGATATACTAGTATATCTCTAGAATTTGAAGTGCCTTGCTTCTGCTTCCCGCGATGAGCGTCGACGAATTCGCCATCATGCACGAAACTATCTCATACTCGATGACACTTTCTATCGTCGAGGTCTGGATAGCATTCTTCGTCGGTCCCTTATACATGAGGAAGCAGAGCTCATTCTGAATGACTACCACACTAGAGCATGTGGTGGTCATATGTCTAGGTTGGAAACAACCAAAAATATTCTATGTGTCGGTTACTTTTGGCCTACGTTAATCAAATATTGCGTTGAGTTGGTCAAGAAATGCCACCCGTGTCAGATCTTCTCTCGAAAGATGAGGGCACATCTTGCTCCTATGATTCCCATCATCGGTGTTGGTCCCTTCACTAAGTGGGGCATTGATTTTACTACATGTCACCCAGCTTTAGTCAGGGGGCATCGTTATATCATCGTAGCAGTAGACTACTTCACAAAGTGGGTCGAGGCTATGCAAACGTTTAAAAATGATGGAGAAATAACAACTCTCTTCATTTTTAACCAGATAGTAGCAAGGTTCGGCATCCCAAAGGAGATTTTCACTAACCATGGTAGTCACTTCCAAAAAACAATTATGTCTGAGTTAACATCAAAGCTTGGGTTTAGGCAAGAACATTCATCACCCTACTACCCACAAGCGAATGTTTAGGTGGAAGCTGTGAATAATTCTCTCAAGACTATTCTTCAGCAGACGATCAATTCAGCCAAGTCAAATTGGCATTTGATGTACTACTCAGCGTTGTGAGCCTACCGAACATCAGTAAATACTGCCACCGGTTTCTCACATTTTCAACTCGTATACGGGCTAGAAGCAGTCTTGCCTATTGACTGCCAGATCCTGTCTTTAAAGTTGGAAGTGGAGTTACTACCAAACGCTTCACCGCTTGAGGAACACTTATTATATCTTGAGCAGCTCAATGAAAAACACTGTGGTGCAGCCTCAACCAATGAGGCTCATAAGAAATGAGTCAAGTGTCAATATGATCGGTCCGTTCATCCTTGGATTTTCTCTGAAGGTGATCTTGTCCTAGTCTATGATTAAGACAAGGATCCTCTGGGGGCAGGCAAGTTCAAACCCATGTGGTTCAAACCTTTCAACGTGAGAGAGGTATTAAAGAAGGGCGCTTACCTTCTGGTTGACTTTGATGGAAATGCCTTGGCGGAGCCTAGAAATGGGCTCTACCTCAAGAATTATTACTCTTAGGTTGGTTGCCTAGGTGACTTTTTGTACATATGTATAGTTCTTATACATTTTTTTGTCTTTTTTGTTTTATGGGCATGTAGTTATTTATGTCTTCCTTTTTATTGTGGCATATGTCAAGTGAATCAGAGGTGTTCTTTGGGTTCGTGGACGGCGTTAGCCGACACACTCGGAGGCTTTTTTCGCAGCTTGGGTGATTTTCACACCGGGAGGCCAGTTGCTATATTCTAGAGGTATCTGTTTAGGTGACACCACAAACAATGTCGTCGAGTACAACACAATGATAGAGTTTCTTCGTGACGCTTTGTCACATGGTATATCTCACGTTTGGGTCTACTTAGATGCTCAACTGGTTGTGTCCCAGTTAAACAGAGTTTACCGCATTTATGATCCTACTTTGCACCGATGTTTCCTTAGGGTATGTCTCTTAGAAATTTACTTTTATTACATTACATATATCCATGTTCCTCGGAGATTAAATCAAATGACAGATACTCTAGCTAATTAAGTATTAGATTGTCATGTTGCACACACATAAAAATAAGAACACACATACACATGTACATACATTTGTAAAGAATGTGATCCATAAGACGAAATGTGATGT
>ML832454.1:76447-98923 GCA_009831015.1 Picea engelmannii | reverse complement strand
GTAGAATGAGTACTTGCTTAATTTGGCATACAACGTATTCTCTCTCAATACCTATAGCACCATCCTCAAGCATTGCTCATGCTCTTCTTCATATTTTGAGTAAATAATTGTGTCATCCAAAAATACAATGACAAACTTATCCAAGTATTCTCTGAAAATACCATTCATTAGACACATGAAGACAAATGGTGCATTTGACAACCCAAATGATACCACTGTGAACTCATAGTGGCCATACCTCATTTTGAAAGCTATCTTGTTGATGTCTTATTCTTTAATTGTCACTTGATGATAGCCTGATATGAGGTCAATCTTGGAGAATATATTTTCATCCTTCAGTTGATCAAAGAGGTCATCTATCCTTGGAAAAGGATACGTGTTCTTCACTGTTACCTTATTCAGTTGCCTAAAGTCAATGCAAAGTCTCAATGTTCCATCTTTTTTCTTCACAAATAATATTGGGGCACCCCAAGGTGACACACTTGGGTGTATATACCCCTTCTTAAAAAGTTCTTCAAGTTGCATTTGCAATTCCTTCAACTCTGGTGTACTCATCCTATAAGGATTTTGTCACGCACTCGACCCCCTAAGTAGCCTTTTAAGGGATGGGGTGTAAATTTTCCACTTTCCTACAAATTCTATGAGTTCCTGGAATAAGGGAACCATTTCCTTCTCTCTAAGAGCTTTTCAATGACTATAAAATCGTCCAAAACCGAGTTCTGAGTCGAAATTTATGGCTTCTTGAACTTCTCGTGGTATCGTTGGTCAAAAGCATGTGGCACCCACATGGTTTTGTTATCACACTAAATTTCCTTGGGTTTTTAGTTTGTTTTTATCCTTTTTTAAGCCTTAGATTTTAATTTTTTAAGTTTCATCCCTTTAAAGTTTATGTTTGTTAGGACCCCTTAGATAAATAAAGTTTTGAGTCTTAACTCATGTTTTGATCCTCAAATTGATTTTTGGACTTAGAACCATTTTAGCTCATGACTTAAGATTTGATTCCCTTCATGATTTGTCATTAAGCTCGATCCTTCCCATGACTAGACCAATGTGACACACATTTCTCCCTATTCATGACCCCATGGTATGCCTTGATGTCCTTGCTTACCTGTCCAATCATTTTTTAAACTGGAGCAATGCCCACTCATCAGGTGGTTCTGTAGTGCCTTTCCCGCTCATCATGATTTCCACCATGAGTTATGATTGCCACGACTGATTTCATGTTCCTTGTTTTTAGTGCCAGGAGTTGGTTAAATATGCCTTCAAGATCGTGCATTTACGAGCCTTGGTAACGGTTTATAATTTTGAAAAACTCAATAGTGTTGCGCTGCGCAAATTCACAAGTTCTAATCAGGCAACAACAGGGCGACCAAATATGATGCTAATGAAGATTCGAGGTCTGAAATATTCGTAGCTTCATCCTGATATTTTGTTGAAGATTCCAACAGGTGTTCATTCCACAGGTATCCCATGTTTCCTCCTCTGCACATTAATTTTCGCAAATAATTCGCACTCAGGTTTTGGTTTATTGATCTTGCACAATTGTAAGAGACTTGTCTTTGCATGATATCCTTGTCTCCTCTCTTTTTTCAGACCTATGAAATCCATTGATTGTATCTAGTCTATTACTTCTATCTGCCATAGCCATTGAAGTTGCAAGCACCTAAATATCCTATCCTCTGCATACACATCGTTCTACCCAGAGGCGCTTCTTAACCCCTCTGTTTCTCCCCTACTTCCTTTCATTTTGGAGTTAAGCATTTTTACTCAATTGCAAAGGGACAATTACGGATTACCCCCTCACTGTCTACACTCTCAAATACCTATGCCAACCTAAGGGTGTAATTCCCACAGTCAAGCTTGGCTTACTAGCACCAGTCTGTTTTAAAATATCATCCTTGTACATTTGAAGCCCGATTTTAAGTCTTCCTGGTTATTACTATCCCATAAGCCTTTAAAAGCTCTCATTCTAAGCTATGGAGACTCTTCAATCGAGGAAGACACACAAAGGTGGCAAGGTGGTTAGGACAGAACCTATGGACATGCATCTTTTTTATATAGAGCCCATGGAAAGAGAGGCCTTTCAAAGAGTGGGATGCCTCTCTTTCTGCCAGAACATGCAAAGAGGCCATCTAGAGGTAACAAGACAATTTGCATTACATTTTGATGGTAGAAGAACCAAGGTTGGGGATTTGTAATTTGAGGTGACTGAAGCCTCTATCTCATCTGCAACATGAATCCCTATTATAGGTGAAAAGTGGTTCAAAGCCATGGCTTTGAGTTCAGCCTATGCCAAAGATATTTTTAAACCTGAACATCAATCTAGTGATTTGTCTAAAGGTGTGACAAGAAATCAATTGATTGAACAGTTTGACAGAATATTGAAGATCATCCAGAGATATTTTACATGTGAAGGGAGATTTAAAACATTGTACCAGTACCATATAAGACTATTGCTTCATTTTACTGGTAAGGTTGAAATGAATATCCCTTGTTATTTGTTAAGGAGCATTGGTAAGATGTAAGACAGGATTCAATCCAAATCTAAGGATGTAGATTCTAGCCTTTTCCACTCTAGATTGATCAGAATGCTAGTCTTTGAGGAATTGGGTAAGAAAGACATTTTATGGGAGCATTTTGTTGTTACTTCTCATTTCAAGTTGGATCTAGCATCTACTCCTCAATCACAGAATGCATGTCCATTATCACCCACCAATGTTGTTAAAGCAGGGACCAATAGGAAGAGAAAGGGAAGAGCCCTTGTTCAAGTTTCAGAGGTCAGCAAGCAGGTCACAGGAGCTAAGGAGGAAACTTGTCCTTCCCCACAAAGATATTTTTCACCACCTCCTCCACCAGGGTTAGAAGAGGTTCCTTCTTCTGCAAAAACTACATCCAAGAAAGGAAACAAACTACATTTCCCCTCTTCTCCTCCAGTATCCAATACCAAGGGCAAAAGACCTTTCACCAGGTCATCAGTTCCAAAGGAGGTTTTCAAAGAACAGTCTTTACCAGAAACCCCTATTCAAAAGAAGAAGGGTAAAGGAGTTATAAATCCTATGGAAGAGAAACAAGAAACCCTTGTACATAAAAGAAAGGGTAAAGGTACTAAAAGACCTTTGGAGAGGAAAGACGAAACCTCTGTGAAAGACTTTGAAAAGCCTGTGGAGAGTAAAGAAGAAACCTTTGTGCAAGAGAATATATATAAAGGCAAAGGTTTTGAAAAGGCTGATGAAACACACAAGGAAATTCCTATGCAAATGGAAGAAGAGATCGAGAAGAAGCCTGTTGAGAATGTGCATGTCTCTACTCCCCCTGATGGTCAGACATTTAAAAGGTTAATAAGGAAACTTAAGGATACTAGGAAGGAGGTGGCTCAATTGAAAAAGGAATCCATATCTAACAAAGCCAATATGACAGAGCTTATGGATGGCTACAGTCACACCCTTGAATTGGCAAGGTTTGTAGCAAGAAAGGCTCAGCCCCTTCATAGATAGCTAAAGAACCTTTACAGGAAGAACAAAGGCTTTCAGTCTTAGAACAGAAAGCTAAAGGCAAAGTTGCAACATTTTCAAGATAAGGTAGCTCAAAGAAATTTGCAGGTGTTGGTTGAAGCTGCCATTGAGAATGAAAAACCAACAGTCAAAGAGAGCACAACCCCACTGAAAAATCTTGTCATTGCTAAGAAGAAGAATTATGTTGTGCCAAATGAAGATCCTCCTTCTACCAAAAAGAGTGTGAGGTTAAGTGTCAAGGTAACAAAATAGCGGGTGAAAGGTGAGCCCCATTTTTTAGGATGGTTCCTTTTTGGGAGGGTTAACTGATATTCAAATATTATCTCTGCCACCTATACGGGCTTTTAAGCATTGATTCTCAGAGTTTTGGGATTTTTGTGAAGTGCTAACCCCCTCAGCAGTAAAATGTAGACATTCTATAGCACCTTTGTTCTACGGAATAGTCTATTTTGGTATTACATTGGTATGCTACCTATAGTGTTGCCATGTCGCCTGAAGATAATGGGTTTGACACTGTACAGGGTCACTACTTGCTCTGCACATGTTCAAGATTGGAGGTGTTGCATTTTTTACAGCGCTACTTAAACCTACACATAGACGCAACATAAATGGTGCTACCTACAGGCATTACCTAATATTTGGTAGAGAACAAAGTCTGCACACAGACGCAGCACAATGGCGCTACGTAAATCCGCTACCCAATATTTGGCAGAGAACAAAAGATTAAACGCATACACAACACAGTGGTGCTACCTACAAGCGCTACCTTTTTTTCTTATCCAATTTTGAAATGCGCTACTTAGACTGCTACCTAAAGAAGCTACCAACAGACACCAAGGATTCAGAAGGACCAAGATAACAACTTTTTGGATAGCTGATGATGGAGAAGATTGTAGAAACAACAACTGACATCATGAGAACGACCACATGCTACTGAAAGACACATGGAAAACAAGGAGTTGCACATCAAAGGGGAATCAAATCAGTTTGAAATTTGGTTGGATTAGTCACCAACATTTTCCTGTTTTATAGCATAGGTTGTTAGCCAAGTTGTTAGATGAAATAAATCATTAGATATTTTCAAGGAAAGCAGGCAAGCTCATACGTCCAGTTGTTGCCTCCCTTTTGTTATAAATAGATAGATCAAATTCTTTAGTAGGTTCGGATGGTTGAGCAAGGCTCCCTTAGATTGTAATATTTTGATGAAGTGATTGTGATATAGATATGTACTAGACTTAAGACATTTTGGCTAATATAAATCAGCTTCTCTTTAAGCTTATTTGCTTCTGATGCTAAATGTTCATGCTTTGAATGATTCACTTGAATGATTGTGGTGATGTTATGGTGGATGTTTGATCATTATATTATCATTATGTTTATTTAGCTTCCTTAGTTTCTGAGTTCAAGAAGATCTTGTGTTAAGAAACTTTCTTCCTTAGGCTTCTGTAGACCTGATGTTTACAACAACCCTTACATTCCTCTCATTCAAGTCTTCCCTCTATTCATATTTACTCCCAAATTACTGATTGAAGTTATCCAAGACCTTGATTGTTGGTACATGCTAGCCCTATTTTTTGAGTTAGAACATTATCATTTTGAGTCTTTTTCCATTCGACCCTTTGAAACACTCTTACATTCACATATAACTTGATGGGTATTGGGCTTGTCTTCCATCCAATCTGAAGGTGATTCCTAGTGCTAACAGGTTCCACCTCATTTGTACCATCCTACATGGCACTGACACGACCTCGTTTGTCATCCTCTAATGATGACATGGACACCGAAGGGTAGTTGCAGGGGAATATCTTTCGGGCCTTCATGGGTAACCAGCCTTCGGCCCCTTCGATATTCTTGTACAGATCTACAAATTTCCCCAAAGTTCTGAAGTTTGAATGATTCTTTCCACTCTAGAATATATGGTGGATATTCTATCCACCCTTAGATATGATGGCTAATATTCATTTGTGCTTAACACATAGCTTAAACTTGACAAGGGGGGCAGGGTTCCCACACTTAATTCACAACCAATCCCATGATGCCATATCATCATGGCGTACGTGCCTCGTCGAACTAAGGTTGGACACCACACACAAGAACTTCGACACTTTGGCACTTTGGTGCTTAACGCACCATCCTATATTCTCGCATATCTTGGAATCCCAGAGTCTCAAAGTTCCAAATTTATATAACTCCCACCACGTACTCCAGCCTTTGACACTTCACCATTTGTCCTGTACACCAACAAGTCAAATCTCCCAGAGCTACGAAGTCTCAGAGTTTCAAAGTTCTAGACTCCTGATGTAAGACTTCGTCGAAGTACTTACGTTTTCCTTCCACTAGTTGATCGAACGGTTGGGAAGGCCCCCCAATGGCTCACTGTGTCTCTGAATTCGTCCCCTCAATCTGACAGTTGGTGGAATTTCTCCACTTCGGTATTTCGTGACCTCATGTCCCTTATAGGTCTTATCCCATTTAAGTCCCGAAGGGTTACCTATCGGAAACTTCATAAAGGGGATAGGATTTCCTTCTGTCAGTCAACATTATCTCTTACCCCATCCTTCCACTAGGCTCGATATAACAGTTAAGAGAGATATCGAAGGATCCTGAGATCTACATCTCGCATTACTTCACAACTTTGACATTCGAGAGTTCCGGTCGTTTAATGCATTTTCACTCCTGGAGTGAGTCAATGCCAAATTTGACTGTAACGTATATCCAATGGCTAGGAAAGATCCCGAGGATCCTTAGATCTACGACTCACATTACTTCATGACTGGAAATATGGTTAGAGTTTAACGAGTCAGTTCATGGTGGAGCCAAGGCAAGAGAATTGGGTAGAAACAAAGCATGTGCTCAAGTATTTGAGGGGGACAATGGAGTATGGTTTGAGATATCTTAGAGATGGTGAAGTGAATATGCAAGGGTATTTGTACTTATATTAGTTAGGTGGTGCAACAGACAAGAAGAGCATATCAGGGTGATTCTTTATCTTGGAATTAGCAATGATATCATGGTTCAACAAGAAGAAGACTTCTATAGAACTTAGCTCAGTAGAGGTAGAGTACATGGCAACCAATACTACTTGTTGTGAGGCCATATGGCTTCACAAGTTACTTGTAGGTTTGTTTGATCAGAAGTTGGAACCTATAGTCATTTACTGTGATAATGAGAGTTGTATCATACTCTTTAAGAATCTAGTGTTTCATGACAGGTCCAAGCATATAGAAATCAAATATCACTTCCTAGGAGACAGGGTTTAGAAGGGAGTAGTGAAGCTCCATTATAATCCTATGGATCAGTAGGTAGATGGTATTTTGACCAAGCCCTTAAAAAAAGGGAAGTTTGAAGCATTCAGAGACAAACTTGGATGGTGCATAATTCCTTCTTCGCTAAGAGGGAGTGTTGAGAAATATAACTCGGACAAGAACTTTTACACAGGTTCAGTGTGAACATGCAAGAAGTAATTCAACATATTTATATTTTCGAAAAGTAATTCCATTTTGTAATTCACTTCAGTAAAAAGGTAAAAAGTTTTATATTTAGTTTTTGAGTCTAAAAGTGTATTTCGTGCATGCATGACTAGGACTAGAAGTAATCTCACAATCAGATTAGGGTTTTGGTCTCAGCTAAAAGTATAAATATAGTTCAAGATAAAGAGTTTGCATAAACACAAACACATACACATTGAGTTGAACAATTGAGTAGGTTGAGTGATCGAGAGAGAGTGAAAGAAGGAATTCAGGAAAGGTGAATCTGAACTGCATCATAAGGTTGTACAGTACACATATATACAATCATACATAACATGTTAGTACAGTCATACGAACATCGGTATAGTCACACAGACAAGTCATACATTTAGTAAACCATGCAACAGAGTCTGTACAATAGGTCGTACTCTCAACATGTTCGTACAACTCAGTTTGAGGTGCTTTTGTAACTGTGCAATTGCTATTTTTTTGGCATATTGTGGAGGTTTTCTTGTAAGTTTTTTGGAGGAATGAAAATATGATTTAAAGGAGTAATTACCTATGTATGTGTGAAACTGTTTTATGATTCCTCTATTTTTTTCCATCTATTGTGTGATCGATGCTATGGTTTGATTTTAATTCTTGTATTAATTAAATTCAACAATTTACTTGTTTAATTGAGATCATAAGGACATTAGTCACATGTGCTTGGAATTTTTACATGACAAACTAAAGAGAGAGAATGAATAAGTGCTCGATACATGTAGTTATTAGAGTAGAAAGCAATGTGGGAAATGAAGCAGGTGTATGTTTCAAGCATTATATGCCCACGAATACAATGGTAAGAATTTGTGGGATTGGAGTTGATCACACATAAATTTTCATATGGCCATAAGACCAATTTAGTCATGCATACCATTGATTTGATGGTTCACTCGTGTAAGGTCTAGATGTATACCTAGGTGAGAAAATTGAAGGGGTTGACATGTTGTAATCTTAGATATCGGTTAATAAACTTTAAGGGAGATAATTGTTTATCCCAATTCAAGTTTAAAGGAAAGAATGGTGGGTTAGCCTTGATTCAGTAAATGATGGGCTTACCATAGGTATTTTATTGTCCCATGGTATTTTATTCAATGAAGCTTATTTAAAGAATTCATGTTCTCTGTTGTAAAGGGTGAAGTAGCACACTACAAAGAAGGTGCTAGTGTTTCCCTCTTGTATTTATAACAAAACATATTGATTATTTTTGTCTCTTTTCTTTAACTTTATGATAGTTTTCAACTCCTCATTTATAATTCAGGAAATCCCATCGTTCCCTTGATGATAACTTGCCGCTTGGTTTTGAGATAACTATTTTTTGTACCCTTGAATTTCTTGAATTTTACAACCTTTATGTTCATGAGTTTCAACTAGTACTACTACATTCTATCTTTCTTGGTAGTGCCCTGAAATTGTAACGCCTCCTCCAAGTGTATCCTCTTCAATTCCATACCATTACATTTATTTTTCCCTAGGTCATGTAATCCATGTCTCTATATTTGGAAATTGTGGCTCTAAACTATTCAAGGATCTTTCATTTGTCACTCCAAAGGATGGCCCACTAGTTGCATTGGTTCTTTGCTTCCTTCACTAAGGCCCACTCTTTCAATTTTTCCTCTTGTTGGATAGATGTATGATCCTCATCAATGAACCATTTTGACCCCTTCAACCACTTATTTCTCACAAGGTTTGAACTCTATCTCATTTGTTATAGAGTGTGACCTTCAATGATATTTCTCTACCTTCTCAGCTCTATTATTTTCCCACCCATTCTATTATTTATATTGGGGGTACCTGCCTTATGAATCTCTCAAGACACCTATCTTTGTCCCTATTATGTCTTCATCCTCATTTTTCTCCTCCACTCCTTCAATTATAATGTTCTTGGGAGCTACTTTGTTTCTCGTGTTCTTCCAAAATAATAGACCCCACCTCCTTGGGTGTAACCATGTTGCATGTCCCCCAACATTCCCCGACCAATTCATTTTATCTCTACCCAAGTTTTGGTATTTTTAGTTGTTCTTTCAACACAATGTCCAGTTATTCAATTTCATAACCAATAATTCCTTCATTTCCTCAATCATATGGCTTCTTGTATGATTCTTTCCCCCTTTGGATGTGGTCCCCTCCCATCTCAAAAATGTTATTATTCTCAATCTTTTAAGTGTTTTGTAAGGTGTTGATTTATATCTCAATACATTTGAGGCACATTTCTAGGGTTTGGATGATGTTTTATTTTCCTTGGTCATATGTTATGAGTTGTTGATTGTTTAACTCCACCTTTTCCACCCTAATTCCCAGGGATTAAATGATGTTTAGGTTATTGCAATTCATCTACTATTGTTATTAGGGCTTTGATTTCTTTCTATAAAGCCAAAATTGCCTCTTTGGAGTTGGGTCTAGCACGGTGGTGGTTAGATTGTAGGTGGATTTAAGTTCTTCCTTTTCCCTTATGCATGAGGATTTTCAACCTCATTCCCACCACCTTCTATTTCTTTATCCATTTTATCCTAGAATATCTATGGACATGGCATCAAAGCTTCTCCTTTAATGATTTCACTACTAGAATTTGATATTTAATGGTATTTCATTCTATTCATAACCATGAAATTAGTCCACATAAATTCTAGTCAAAACCATGAAGCAACAAGTAATACAACTAGTAACCATTGAGTGATTTGTAATCCTTCAACATACGTCCGATTCAATTCACCAGTAAAAATGCTATTAATTCTTTAAATATGAAAATTAAATGTTAGTTATTGTCCTAATTTATTTAAACTTGTGTTTTGTTTCATTTAATCACTACTATGTAATTGTCTTATGATTGTGCTATTGCTATCTTCAAAACTTATTGTGCATCTAAACAAATAATTTGAAACAATAAACTCATTCAATAACATGCCAAATAACATATAGGATTTACCCTAAAAACCCAAATGGGAAAACCAACATCAAAGAGGAGACTTTCTTAGCTCTAAAGAATCCCATGAAATAGTAAATTACAAATCAAGCTTCGTTAGGGATCTGTTATCCATATGCCAGTGACTTAAGGAAAAAGGAAAGGGTACCACCCTCAATCCACTCTTGATACTCACAACTAAGAAACCATAGGTGTATAATAGGAATTCTTGTTTTCTCTAGATAATAACCAAACAATATCAGTGATGTCCTCCTCACGTTTTGGAAGAAAGACTCACCATCCAAACTATAAGAAATCTCTTGTTGTAGACACAAAAACAAATCAGGCTCAACTAGAGCTCAGTTATCCCTATACCATTGACTTAAGGAAAAAGGAAAGGGTACCACCCTTAATACACTCTTGATACTCACAACTAAGAAATCATTGGTATGTAACATAGATTCTTGTTTCTCTAGACGGTGACCAAGCAATATCAATAATGGATTTCTCTTATTAGAAGAAAGACTCACCATCCAAACTATAGCTAATATCTCGTTGTATACACAACAATAAGTTTGTCCTTTTTCTTCTCAAGAATCTTGACTCAAGCAAAACTATGAAGGCTAGGAAGACTTATCTCTCTTTGCACAAACACTGGAACCTGCTTGTCTCTTTATTCACTACTACAGTATGGACAACTTACCAAAATGGCCTTTAGTGCCTCAATGAGTCAATTGTCGATAATTCCAAAATGTCGAACCAACATAGTTGACATATATCTTCTATTACTCTTTGTGAGTGTTTGGAGCTCTTTCTCTATGAATATGAAGATTATTGTCTTGTTCTATGTAATGGGAGGTTGAATCTTCTTAACTTCATTACCTATTTCTCTTCACATGGACTTAGTAACTCTAAAGGAAGAACCCTTTCTTTATTTATTGTTATGGTTTTAATCTTTCTAATTTGCATTCAAGCATAATGTCAAAGGACTCAAGAAATGGTTATGGAAACCCCTTATCTACCCAATGAACCTATTTGACTATTCATGTATCCTTTTTGAATGCCAATAGCCTCTAGAAACTGTGACAATGCCTAATATAGGTGTCAGGTTCTTTCTATACAAGAGACATCCTTTTAATCCTCCTTCATTTTTCCATGCAACATCCTTTGATTGGTCACCTTGTACATGTGGCACCATCTTGTGTGACCGCATCATATGCTAGCTAGGAATCAATCTTCTTTTCTTTGGTCACCAAATTGTTGTATTATGCGGAAGTGTTCATGCAAAGAAAAGCATGTCTCATGCTTTGCATGGATTTTTACTTTGGTGAGGAGTGTGGAGCATGGAGTTAGACTCCCTCTGACTCCTACATTTTCATTGTGCCTTTTAAAACTTTAGTCTTGTTCCTTATCTCTTATAACCTTGTGTCTCTAGAGTTGTTTCTTTTATAGTATGCAGAAGTGTGCAGAGCACGAAGATAACACTTAGTCACATGCATTGCCCCAACCCCACATGCTTCCCACCACGTTGACAATGATGCACACCTCCCAACGAAATGTGCTTCTTGATACAATATGGCATTTTAACTTAGCCATATTCCAATCCAATTGGCCTTTATTTACATAGTGTAGAGCATGGATCAATAAGCTCTACATGTTTTTATGTCCATACCTCCACACAACTAAAACTATGTGTTTGTTTTCTTTTCCTTAGACAATTTCAAAAGCATTTGCAAGGTTCTCTCAAAGTTTGAATTAGGCTTTAACAAGACATGAAAAATATATTTAATCATGCAAATTCATGAGTTTTATTAAACACAAAATAACCAAAGAATAACCTCTACTAGTTCAAATCTTAGAGGATCCAATTCAGATCACACCTCCCCATTGGAAACTTTTGGTCCCTATAAGCTTTCAATCTTATTGATAGGGTTTTTGCATTCTAAATTTGTTGATTGTGGATAAATCTGCTTCACACCATACTTCAATTATAAAGTTAATTTGAAGGTCTACATTCCCAAATGGGGTCACCTCGTTTTAGCATGTCCCATTATACCTTAGAGCAAGAAGGCACAAATAAAAAAATGGTTGCCCTTTCCTATAAATTGGTGTATTTTCTCAATGGATTTTTTTTTTAAATTCCCACACAAATTATGATGGTGAAACAAAATACTTGAGAAACAATGTATTTTCCGTATGCAAATTTATCTCTCAAGTCTTTTAGCCTATCCATTGAAGAAAATGCATCTTTTTGCACCATTGATATCTCTCATCTTGCATATCTCTAAAACAATATGAATCTTTGTCTACCTTTACATCTCAATTAGCATTAAGGAAAATACAACAACGATGTTATGGATGTCTTGGCATCTTCTTCCTATGGATGTGCTTATCGAATAAATAAATTCTAGCCATTCATCCTTCCATTATGGTAGGAGCACATGTTCTCAGATACCCATATGATCCCTTCTTCCAAAGTTTTGTAAGTTTGAAACCTTTTCAAGTGAAGCAATGCATACAAATTCTTTAACAAAATAGAAAGTAAACAATGGAACAAACATTCAATACATAGAGATTTACCTTGGAAACCTTGAACTAAGAAAACCATCCTAACTTAGAGCTATCTTCTTTGGTGTATTAACTTAACTATTCACAATACAACATTTAGGTATTTTTCAATATCCAAAGCCTTAATTCTCTAACATATATTAGATTACAACCTTGATCCCTTAATCAATATTAGAGTACAATGGGCCAAAAACCATTATACAAAAAAGAACAAAAAAAAAGATAATCCAAAATAATTTCGGGGTGTTACCCCAAACTCCAATTAACGTTGATGAATGAGAGAACATTCCACATGTTGTAGCTAACACCTTGTGCATAAATTCACAACCTACATACAAAGAATATATGAATCTCCAACATGTTTGCCTAATCTATTTGTTGAACTTTAGCATTCAAAACCTTTCCCTACTTCAATGCCATAGCTTCCACATCTTGAGACTGAGTAGTGCATTCAAAACTATGCATCTCTGAACAACAATTGGAAAATGGTAAAGAAAACACAATAACAAATAAAATATGAAGCAACTTTATTAGTTCCCTTACCAATGTGATCAAATCATTCTTTCTTTGAAGTTGTTGAGTCTTAAAAGATTCATTCAAGCTAGTGTATTCTCCATACTAAAAGTGTTTTCCATGGATAAATTCCTTGCAACTTAGAGGCTATGAATCTTTTAGATATTTCTCTTAATGATTGTGTTTCTCTACCATATATAACCTCTTCTCTAGTATAAATGTCTTATTTTACTACCGTTGCCTCTAGGAATGTATATGTAAGCATGTTGTCTTCTCCCTTGACCTTTGATATCCACCTTCTCTTTGGTTTAGATATATGGTTCTTGGGATGAAGTTCGATATGTAACCTATAAAATTTTGTATCCCGATTTCCATCCAACTTGCAATGCCTACAATATTTCTTGCTACTATTCTCACTATTAGGTACTATATTCTTGTTTTTTCCCTTTGAGATTTTCTATTCATTTGAGGAGATTTTCCTAGGTTTTTCCTCCTTGAAATAATCTGTCCTTTTGTATAAATCTTGTTTCTTTTAGCATGAAGCTACATAGTGGCCTCTCAATCCACAAGATGAGCATATATCAAAACACCAATAATCTGTAGCCTTGTGGCCTTTCTTATTATAACAAAAGTGAACAAGAGATGATTTTCCTCAATGTACATACCTCTTTGTTTCACTCTTGTGCTTGTAGGTTTGATTTCTTGGTCTCCCAAGAGTTAGTTTAGTTTTAGATGTTGGGGTCACCCTCTTGAGCCTATCCTTCTTCAAGATTGACTGCTACCTACTCCATTCACTATTGTCTTTTCTTCACTTGAAGTGGCCATTGGTTTAATTGTCTTTGCCTTGACAAAGGTGATTTCAATGGTCTTAGTTTCTCTTAAAGAAAAACATTTAAGCAATGGGTTGCATTATTTTGCCACAAGAAGCTAGTGATATTTCAAAACTTTTCAACATTTTCTCACTTCATCTTTACCACCAAACACTAGGCCTTCATTTTCTAACATGAGTTCCACTATAATGGGGTCTATAACACCTTGTCCATTGTAGCCCATTTATTTCATAAAATTAAAACCTTTTACTCCGGTATTCAATTCAAAGCTACCAAAACACTCTTTTATTGAATTAGAATGAGAAAGGTTTCAGAGGATGTGCTTACCACTTTTGTCTCAATCATTGTGCAAGCATCCATTGTGGAAGTGGAAGGATTTTCCCATTCCTTCATCATTTTGAATTCTACCTGAAGTTTTGTTAATATTTATTCTTTGGATATTAATTCTTGCTACAACAGTCCCAACATCTCAATGCACCTCTTCTTTTAGTGACCATCCCACTGATTCACCTTCTCTCCCAATTACATGAGTTGAACATTGAACAAATCCAAACTCTTCATGGAATTGGGGATGGACCTTTGGTGTCTTACTAGTTGTTCCCTCACTAAATCCATAAATTCTTATAAGGTCTGGAGCTCACATTACAAGTCTCCATTATTCTTCTTTGATTACTACAACTTCTCCCTCCACTATTGACTCTCTTTTTTATCTACTCATTGATGGCTTTCAATTCTTCGATATTTTCTTTTTTGAAAGCCTTTCCCATGGTTTCTTTCCTTAATTGTGAACCTTGACAAGGATACATCACTCTAATACCAATATGATCCATAACTTCTCAACTTATGGTCAAGGCAATTCACCAATACATATGCTATTAAAATTTTAAATGCAAACATTAAATCTTATTTCTTGTGTTGGTTTATCTAACCTTGTTGTCCCTTGTTTGTGTCAATTATTATTATGTAATTGTATTATGATTGCGCTATTGCTATCTTTAGATTTTATTGTGCATCTAAACAAAGAATTTGAAACAAAAAAACTCATAGCAATCACATAACAAAGAACATGTAGGATTTACCTTGGAAACCTAAATGGGAAAACCAACATCAAAGAGGAGGCTTGCTCGACTCCAAAGAATCTCATGAAACAATGTATTACAACTAAAGGTTAGAAATAGATCTAGTATCCCTATGCCGGTGAATTAAGGAAAAAGGAAAGTGTACCATCCTTAATCCACTCTTGATACACAAATCTAGGCGATCACTAGTGTATAACATATATTCTTGTTTTCTCTATATCATGACCATGCAATATCAACAATGGATTCCTCTTATTTGTAAGAAAGGTTCACCTCCAATTATAGGTGATCTATTCTCGTAGACATGACATCGAATGTTGTCCCTCTCTTGCTTTGGAATCTTAGCTCTAGAAAAACTACAAAGGATGGGAAGCTTGTCCTTCTCTATACAAACTTTGGAATTCCTTCATGGTCTATGGAATGTTGTCACCTTCTTCACTACTACAGAATGGAAAACTTCCAAAAACAACCTTTAATGCCTCAATGATCCAAATATCAATGATTCCAAAACGTTGAATCAAACACAATTTGACATGTCTCTTCTACTACTCTTCGTGAATGCTTGGAGATCTTCTCTATGAGTATGGAGACTATTGACCTTCTTGTAATGGGAGGTCAAATATCTTTGTATCTTCACCCACTATTTCCCTTCACATAGACCTAATAACTCTAAAGAAGGAACCCTTTCTCTATGTATAACTTTGGATTTTATCTCCTTCGTAGTCAATTGAAAGCCAGAGGAATCAAGAAACAATTATGGAAATCATCCCTCTAATTAGCAAACCTATCCCATTATTCTTCCAATGTTTTTGGATTCCAACAACATCTACAAATTGTTACAATGCCTTTCCTAGGAATTAGGTTCTTTCTATGTAGGAAACGACCTTTTGGGCCTCCTTTTTCTTCCATAGGGTGACCTTTGGTCAGTCACCCTATATAGGTTGTGCAATATTGTATGGCCATGTCGCATGGTAGCTAAGTATCAAACTTCTTTTCTTGGACCACCTACTTATTCTATTATGAGGAATTGTTCATGCAAAGACAAGTATCTCTCATGCTCTGCATGCCTTTTTACTTTGATGTAGAGTGTGGAGCATGGAGTTAGACTCCCTTTGACTTCCACCTTCTTCTTGTGCTTTTAAACCTCAAGCCTTGTGCCATGTCTCTGGTAACCTTATTGATTTAGAATTGTTTCTTTTGGGATGTGTAGATATAAGAGAAAAAAGATAACACTCTATACCATGTGTTGCCCCACCTCTGTTTTCTTTCCACTAAGTCGATGGTTACATGCATCTCATGTATCTTCAATTTTCTTATCATCACATCACCTTTTAACTTAGTCATATTCCAAGCCTTTTGGCCTTACTTTATGCGGAGTGTAGAGAAACAAGATCTACATGTATTTTTGTCTATACCTCCACAAAACTAAAACTTTGCATAGCCTTCTTTTTCATAGCCAATTTCAAAGGAATTTGTGGGCTTCTCTCAAGGTTGAATCAGGATTCACCAAGGCATGAAAAATATGCTTTAAGCATGGAAATTAACAAGTGTTCTTAAGTACAAAATAACCAAAAAAATAACTTTTTTTCCATTTCAAATCATTGAGGTTCCAATATGGATTACGGGGTCACACATAAAACAAGTTGTAACCATAAAATAATTCATGATTCACCTTGCCTTGTTTGTCACTTTACGATTCTACATAGATTCATGTAAAATGACCTTTGCATGTAGTCAATATTCAATGCAATTTGCTTAAATGGGATTTTTAAGTGACTGGGCATTATTCACCATGGACCCTTTTTGGTTGGAATTTTAAACCAATGGAAAAACTTTGAAAATATCTATGGTTTCAATTTTCCACCTACCTTTGACCCAAAACTTTGAAAATATTATAATTTTCATCTTCTTTATCTATGAAGGTTCTTCGCAAAACCTCGACGTATAGGGCAAAGACTATGCACCATGTAATCTTCAAATAGTTGGAATATAAGATGGAATATATATCGTCATATGCATTTTTGCATTCCCCCTTATATATTCCATATTATATTTCAATGAAGCATAGACTTCCAATCATTATTCCATCTTATATTCCAACAAGACATAGTCTATTCCAATCCTTATTGGAAAATAAGATGAATATATACCATTACTTGTGAGGTTTAGTCTTCCAATTATTGGAATATAAGTCTATTCCAATCCTTAGGTTTAAGCATGCAAATTCATGAGTGTTATTAAGAAAAAAATAACCAAAGAATAACCTCTACTAGTTCAAATCTTAGAGGATCCAATTCATATCACACCTCCACATTGGAAAATTTTGGTCACTAGAATCTTTCAATCTTATTGATAGGGTTTTTGCATTCTAAATTTGTTGATTGTGGATAAATCTGCTTCACACCATACTTCAATTATAAAGAGAATTTGAAGGTATGCATTCCCAAATGGGGTAACCTCATTTTAGCATGTCCCATTATACCTTAGCTCAAGAAGGCACAAAGAAAATAATGGTTGTCCTTTTCTATAAATTGGTGTATTTTCTCAATGGAAATCTTGCTGAAATTCCAACACAAATTATGGTGGCGAAACAAAAGACTTGAGAAACAATGTATTTTCCATATGCATATTTATCTCTCAAGTCTTTAGCCTATCCATTGAAGAAAATGCATCTTTTTTCACCGTTGAGATCTCTCATCTTGCATATCTCTAAAACAATATGAATTGTTGTATACCTTTACATGTCAATTAGCATTAAGGAAAATACAACAACAATGCTATGGATGTCTTGGCATCTTCTTCCTATGGATGTGCTAATCGAATAAATAAATTCTGGTGATTCATCCTTCCATTATGGTAGGAGCACATGTTCTCAGCTACCCATATGATCCCTTCTTCCCAAGTTTTGTAAGTTCGAAACCTTTTCAAGTGAAGCTATGCATACAAATTCTTTAAAAATATATAAAGTAAACAATGGAACACACATGCAATACATATGGATTTATCTTGGAAACCTTGAACTAGGAAAACCATCCGAACTTAGAGCTATCTTCTTTGGTGTATTAACTTAACTATTCACAATACAACATTTAGGTATTTTGCAGTATCCAAAACCTTAATTCTCTAACAAATATTAGATTACAACCTTGATCCGTTAATCAATATTAGAGTACAATGGACCAAAAACCATTATACGAAAAAACACAAAAAAAAAGAATCCAAAATAATTTTGGGGAGTTACCCCAAACTCCAATTAACACTCATGAATGAGTGCACATTCCACATGTTGTAGCTAACACCTTGTGCATGAATTCACAACCTACATACAAAGAATATATGAATCTCCAACATGTTTCTCTACTCTATTTGTTGAACTTTAGCATTCAAAACCTTGCCCTAGTTCAATGCCATAGCTTACACATCTTGAGATTGAGTGATGCATTCAAAACTATGCATCTCCGAACAATAATTGGCAAATGGTAAAGAAAACACAATAAAAAATAAAATATGAAGCAACTTTATTAGTTCCCTTACCAATGTGATCAAAGCATTCTTTCTTTGAAGTTGTTAAGTTTTAAAAAACCCATTCAATTTAGTGTATTCACCATACTAAAAGAGTTTTCATGGATAAATTCCTTGCAACTTAGAGGCTATGAATCTTTTATATATTTCTCTTAATTATTTTGCTTCTCTACCATATATAACCTCTTCTCTAGTATAAGTGTCTTATTTCGCTACTTCTACCTCTAGGAATGTACATGTAAGCATGTTGTCTTCTCCCTTGACCTTTGCTAGTCACCTTCCTTTGGTTTAGATATATGATTCTTGGGATGAAGTTCAATATGTAACCTATAACATTTGGTATCCCTATTTGCATCCAACTTGCAATGCCTACAAAAGTTCTTGCTACTATTCTCATTGTTAGGTACTATCTTCTTGTTTTTTCACTTTGATATTTTCTATTCATTTGAGGAGGTTTTCCTAGGTTTTACTCCTTGAAATAATGTGTCATTTTGTATAAATATTGTTTCTTTTAGCATGAAGCTACATAGTGCCATCTCAATCCACAAGATGAGCATATATCAAAACACCAATAATCCATATCCTTATGGCCTTTCTTCTTACAACAAAAGTGAACAAGAGATGATTTGTCTCAATGTACATACCTCTTTGTTTCACTCTTATGCTTGGAGGTTTGATTTCTTGGTCTCCCAAGTGTTAGTTTAGTTTTAGATGTTGGGGTCATCCTCTTGAGCCTATCCTTATTCAAGATTGATTGTTTCCTAGTCCATTCACTATTGTATTTTCTTCACTTGAAGTGGCCATTGAATCAATGTCCTTTGGCTTGACAAAGGTGATTTAAATGGTTTTAGTTTCTCTTAAAGCCAAACATTTAAGAGATGAGTTGCATTATTTTGCCACAAGGAGCTGACGATATTTCACAACTTTTCAACATTTTCCCACTTCATCTTTACCACCAAACACTAGGCCTTGATTTTCTAGCAAGAATTCCACTATAATGGGGTTTATAACTCCTTGGCCATTGTAGCCCATTTCTTTCATAAAATTAAAACCTTTTCCCATGGTATTCAATTCAAAGCTACCAAAACACTCTTTTATTGAATTAGAATGAGAAAGGTTTCAGAGGATGTGCTTACCACTTTTGTTTCAATCATGGTGCAAACAACCATTGTGAATGTGGAAGGATTTTCCTATTCCTTCATCATTTCGAATTCTACTTGAAGTTTTGTCAATATTTCTTCTTTGGCTACTAATTCTAGCTACAATAGTCCCATCATCTCAATGCACATCTTCTTTTAGTGACCATCCAATTGATTCACCTTCTCTCCCAATTACATAAGTTGAACATTGAACAAATCCAAACTCTTCATGGAATTGGTGATGGATCTTTAGTGTCTTACCAATTGTTCCCTCACTAAATCCATAAATTCTTATAAGGTTTGGAGCTCACATTACAAATCTCCATTCTTCTTCTTTGATTACTACAACTTCTCCCTCCACTATTGATTCTCTTTCTTTATCTACTCATTGATGGCTTTCAATTCTTCTATATTTATTTTTTTCAAAGCCTTACCCATGGTTTCTTTCCTTAATTGTGCACCTTTCCAAGGATACATCACTCTGATACTAATATGATCCATAATTTATCAACTTATGGTCAAGTCAATTCACCAATACATATGTTATTAAACTTTTAAATGTAAAAATTAAATGTTATTTCCTGTGTTGGTTTATCTAACCTTGTTCTCCCTTGTTTGTGTCAATTATTGTTGTGTAATTGTATTATGATTGCGCTATTTCTGTTTTTAGATTTTATTGTGCATCTAAACAAAGAATTTGAAACAACAAAACTCGTAGAAATCACATAACAAAGAAGATGTAGGATTTACCTTGGAAACCCAAATGGGAAAACCAACATCAAAGAGGAGGCTTGCTTGACTCCAAAGAATATCATGAAACAATGTATTACAAATAAAGGTTAGCAAGAGATCTATTATCCCTATGCCGGTGACTTAAGAAAAAAGGAAAGTGTACCATCCTTAATCCACTCTTGATACACAAAACTAGGCAATCACTAGTGTATAACATATATTTTTGTCTTCTCTATATGATGACCAGGAAATATCAACAATGAATTCCTCTTGTATGTAAGAAAGGTTCACCTCCAATTATAGGTGATCTATTCTCGTAGACATGACATCTAAGTTTCTCCCTCTCTTGCTTTGGAATCTTAGCTCTAGAAAAACTACAAAGGATGGGAAGCTTCTCCTTCTCTATACAAAATTTGGAACTCCTTCATGGTCTATGGAATGTTGTCACCTTCTTCACTATTGGAGAATGGGAAAATTCCAAAAAAAACCTTTAATGCCTCAATGAACCAACTATCAATAATTCCAAAACATCGAATCAAACACAATTTGACATGTCTCTTCTACTACTCTTCGTGAGTGCTTGGAGATCTTCTTTATGAGTATGAAGACTATCGGCCTTCTTGTAATGAGAGGTTGACTCTCTTCTTATCTTCACCCACTATTTCCCTTTGCATAGACCTAGTAACTCTAAAGAAGGAACCCTTTCTCTGTCTATAACGTTGAATTTTATGTTCTTTGTAGTCAATTGAAATCCAAAGGACTCAAGAAACAGTTATAGAAATCATCCCTCTAATTAACAAACCTATCCCATTATTCTTCCAATGTCCTTGGATGCCAACAACATCTACAAATTGTTACAATGCCCTTCCTAAGAATTAGGTTCTTTCTATGTAGGAAACGACCTTTTGGGCGTCTTTTTTTTTCCACATGGTCACCTTTGGTCAGTCACCCTATACAGGTTGTGCAATCTTGTATGGCCATGTCGCATGGTAGCTAAGTATCAAACTTCTTTTTTTGGACCACCTACTTATTCTATTATGAGGAAGTGTTCATACAGAGGAAAGTATCTCTCATGCCCTACATGGAATTAGACTCCCTCTGACTTCCACCTTCACTTTGTGCTTTTAAACCTCAATCCTTGTGCCATGTCTCTGATAACCTTATTTCTTTAGACTTGGTTCTTTTGTGATGTGTAGAGAGAAGAGAACAAATATAACACTCTATACCATGCCTTGCCCCATCTCTGTGTGCTTCCCACTAAGTCGATAGTTCCATGCGTCTCATGTCTCTACAATTTTCTTATCATCACATCACCTTTTAATTAGTCATATTCCAAGCCTTTTGGCCTTACTTTATGTGGAGTGTAGAGAAACAAGCTCTACATGTTTTTTTGTCTATACCTCCACACAAGTAAAACTTTGCATAGCCTTTTTTTTCATAGCCAATTTCAAAGGCATTTGTGGGCTTCTCTCAAGGTTGAATTAGGCTTCACCAAGGCATGAAAAACATGCTTTGAGCATGGAAATTAATAAGTCTTCTTAAGCACAAAATAACCAAAAAAATAACTTTTTTCCATTTCAAATCATCGAGGTTCCAATCTAGATTACGGTGTCACACATAGAACAAGTTGTAACCATAAAATAATTCATGATTACACCTTGCCTTGTTTGTCAATTTACGATTCTACATAGATTTATGTAAAATGACCTTTGCATGTAGTCAATATTCAATGCAATTTGCTTAATGGGATTTTTAAGTGACTGAGCACTATTCACCATGGACTCTTTTTGGTTGGAATTTTAAATCAATGGAAAAACTTTGAAAATATCTATGGTTTCAATTTTCCACCTACCTTTAACCCAAAACTTTGAAAATATTATAATTTTCATCTTCTTTATCTATGAAGGTTCTTCGCAAAACCTCGACATATAGGGAAAATACTATGCACCATGTAATCTTCAAATCATTGGAATATAAGATGGAATATATATCGTCATATGCATTTTTTCATTCCCCCTTACATATTCCATCTTATATTACAATGAAGCATAGTCTTCCAATCCATATTCCATCTTATATTCCAACAAGACAGAGTCTATTCCAATTCTTATTGGAAAATAAGATGAATATATACCATTACTTGTGAGGTTTAGTCTTCCTATTATTG
>ML832454.1:65878-76426 GCA_009831015.1 Picea engelmannii | reverse complement strand
CTTATATTACAATGAAGCATAGTCTTCCAATCCATATTCCATCTTATATTCCAACAAGACAGAGTCTATTCCAATTCTTATTGGAAAATAAGATGAATATATACCATTACTTGTGAGGTTTAGTCTTCCTATTATTGGAATATAAGTCTATTCCAATCCTTATATTACAGTGAAGCATAGTCATCCAATCCATATTCCATCTTATATTCCAACAAGACAAAGTCTATTCCAATTCTTATTGGAAAATAAGATGAATATATACCATTACTTGTGAGGTTTAGTCTTCCTATTATTGGAATATAAGTCTATTCCAATTCTTTCCTTAATTTTGCACCTTGCCAAGGATACATCACTCTGATACCAATATGATCCATAACTTCTCAACTTATGGTGAAGGAAATTCACCAATACATGTGTTATTAAACTTTTAAATGTAAAAATTAAATGTTATTTCTTGTGTTGGTTTATCTAACCTTGTTGTCCCTTGTTTGTGTCAATTCTTATTATGTAATTGTATTATGATTGCACTATTGCTATCTTTAGATTTTATTGTGCATCTAAACAAAGAATTTGAAACAACAAAACTCATAGCAATCACATAACAAAAAACATGTAGGATTTACCTTGCAAACTCAAATGGGAAAACCAACATCAAAGAGGAGGCTTGCTCGACTCCAAAGAATCTCATGAAACAATGTATTACAAATAAAGGTTAGAAAGAGATTTATTATCCCTATGCCGGTGACTTAAGGAAAAAGAAAAGTGTACCATCCTTAATCCACTCTTGATATACAAAACTAGGCGATCACTAGTGTATAACATATATTCTTGTTTTCTCTATATGATGACAATGCAATATCAAAAATGGATTCCTCTTATTTGTAAGAAAGGTTCACCTCCAATTATAGGTGATCTATTCTCGTAGACATGACATCTATGTTTGTCCCTCTCTTGCTTTGGAATCTTAGCTCTAGAAAAACTACAAAGGATGGGAAGCTTCTCCTTCTCTATACAAGCTTTGGAACTCTTCATGGTCTATGGAATGTTGTCACCTTCTTCACTACTAAAGAATGGGAAACTTTAAAAAATGACCTTTAATGCCTCAATGAACCAACTATCAATGATTCCAAAACATCGAATCAAGCTCAAACTCATGCAACTTATTCAAACTCTAACAGAATGCTGAAACCAAACTTTCTATTGCAAACTAACAAACTGAAAAGAATCTCATACTTGATGGCGAGCTTATTCTTATATCTATTCCTACTTCCAACGAGTAAAAATTGGCTCATTATGTGACATCATTCTTCCAATGAAGCCATGATAACATCAAACCATTTACCAAAGCTCTTTCAACGTAGATAGAAATCAGAGAAGAATTCGTTATGTGTAACATAACTTTAATTTGTGACACATAACTACAACCATCGTCTGATTTAATTCCAAAAATTGCAAGGCTAAAATCTTCTGAGAAACATAACTCCATATAAATGGCTACCAGATCATGGAAAGAAGTAGATTGATAACTGAAAATGGTTACCTCTGATTGTTGCTCGATACTACCATATATCGGTTCCAAATGTTCATGACTAATGTGCAGGTTGTTTTCATAAATATGTTGCTCAGCTTCTATCACCATAAAGATAACAGGTTGTTGATAACCTTCATCAATACTGTTATGTTTACCAGATTTATCAACAACAATATGCTGAGGAAATAGTTGTTCCTTATACTCATCATAAACAAGAAATTTTTCATTCAAATCAAAAACAGCATATGCATCATGTGCATCAAAGATAAGATCAAATGCGTCTACAACTATGCAATCTTTGTCTCTGTGATCAATTGAATCTTCATGATCTTCCTCAACAACATAATTTTCATCCTTACCATCAGGAGAAAAAATTGCTTTCTACTGAATATGCTTCTCAAATACATCACAACAATTTTCAAAAAGACTTTCAGCTAAAAAAAATTCTTTACAAAATATATTGAAAGCATTATGAAAACTTGCCAACAAGTTAATACTTGAAGCTGGAAAAGATCTGCACCAGTTGAGGGATGCTCCCTTCAATGAGTATCTGAAAAGATTGATCTTGACATCCTCATGCACAATCTGACGTTCATGAATAAACTCATGAAAATCCAGCAAATGTTCGGCTGGAACCTCCCAATCTTCGCCTTTAAATGTAGGAAGGATACCTTCCCATTCATCACTGCTAAGCATTGGGTTTGGAAAACCAACTACATCTGAAAAGTCACAAAAGGAAAACCTTTGAGCCAAAAAGGCTTCCATACTTGGATCCCCAGTGGAGTCGCCTATTGATCTTTAGACTGTGGAGTTTCCATGGTGAAAGGTATACAGTCAAACATATGTCCTCTTCCTGTTCACCATCAAGAAGAGGATTTGATCATTGTCATTCTCCCAGGGAATATTTCTTCGCTACTTCGTCCCCGACAACGACGCCAAAAGATGTTAGTCCCTAAATTTGCACTTGAGTGTGAGAGGGAAATCTAGGGCATCATCGATTTATTGCAAAAGTGTTTTGAAGGTTTTTATGGTTTGGTTTTAAATGAGGCGGTTGAAAACTGGTTCAAAGGTTATAAAATAAACAAGAAAATAAAAATAAGAATAGAAGATATCCCATTGATTGGTTAACAGGTAGTCACATAGATGGATTAGACCAATAAGAAAAAGAGAAAATAAAGTTTCCAATTTGTGAACTTCACATAAATTCTTATCTCAAAATATCATTAAGAAACATGAACATCAGCCTAAAATCAAAACTTGAAAATAATCACCACAGCAAGTTCCTTACTGTATTAATCAATAATCAAGAAAACAAATGCTTTGTAGTTTGAATAATGAGCTCAAGCATGAAGAGAGAGGAAAAAAGTAGAAAAGAGAGTCCAACCATCCATATTCCTTTTCTATTAAGTTTCAAATAGAACAGTAATGTCTTACAAGGTGTTTCCAAAATAGGTCCTTTGGATCTCCAATTTGTCCCCCTCCTTAACTTCTCCCTCTACTGAGTTTATATAGAAACAATACATAATAATCAAGATCCAAAAGCTATGGATCTGAAAACCTCCTCATATATATTTAGTTTCTTGTTTAAAATAATCATGGAGAAGATCCAATCTGATCTCCAATTCAAATTGATGAGGTGGCTTGTCAATTGTTGTCCATGAGATTGTTTAGGAAAATAAATCTGGCAAATTCCTGAAAAATAGGGTCCAACAATCTCTTTGTATCTCTCAAACGGTGATAGATGTGTAAATACCGAGAGAGGTTTTTGTGAACGGACTCGTTCCCAACAAAAATCTCTTTTTGTTTCCAAAAATTCATCACCATCTATTCTGCAACCTCTCCCAAAATTACTAACTAAAACAGGAAATTATTTATTATGAAATCGCAGAAAAATAGGCCTCAAAGATCAATTCGAATCTCTTAAAATGTGATTGTTGTGTAAAACACGAGAGAGGTTTTTGTGAAGGGGAATTTCCCCAAAAAAAACCTCTTTTGGTTTCAACAAATTCCTCTCCATATGTTCTACAAACTCTCTTGAAGAAAAAGACTAAAACAGGTAAAAAAAACAGAGTATTTCCTGTAGCTTTATCAGAAAATTAGGCCTCAAAGATATATCTAAATCTCTTAAAATGTGATAGCTGTGTAAAAACCAAGAAAGGTTTTTTTGAAGGGGCATGTTCCCAACAAAATCCTCTTTTTGTTTCAACAAATTCATCTCCAGCTGTTATGTAACCTCTCTTGAAGATAAATACTATAACAGGTAAAAAACAGAGTATTTCCTGTAGCTTTTCTGGTTCTGCAAAATAATAGCCTTTGTCATCAGAAAACACTGCTTCATCTTTTGTTGATCTGGTGGTTGTTGTTGTTATAGGTCTTGTGGAATACTGAGCAACTTATTTTCCTTTTCTTTGTATCTTCCCCAAGTTTTGTCTTCTTTTGTTTTCATGTGTAATGGAAGCCTTTCTACTTTTTCTTTGACACCTACTTTAGAGTCCTCAGAATGGTCTTCTATGACTATGACATTTTCCTCTCTGATTGATGGGTCAAACATAGCTTTCGACCTTAGCATGTATTTGTTGGAAACTCTAGTAGAATTTCTCCTAGGGTTTTGAGACACAGGTGCAGATTTCTTCTTTTGCTTTTTTGACTGCAACGCCTTTCTTACTGGTTGCTAGTGATTTATGTTTGAATGTGATTTTAACATTATAATCTTCATCTGAATCATCTTCCATTTTTATGTCTGCATCAGAAAACATTTCGATCTCTGCATCCAATTTGGGTCTCTTACCTCTACTGATCATGGCTTCTTCCTAAATGTCATCTACAGGGGTATCATCAGGAATGTGTTGAGTCTTCTTCTTTCTCTTGCTGGTCCTTGTCACCTTAGTTGCAGATACTTCTTCTTTGATAGAGAATTCATTAACTGTGATACTCTTTTCTGTGTGACTTCCTTCTTCCCTTTGCCCTTTCTCTTAGGTGCCATATCAATAACACGATGTTGCAACTTGGCACTGTTCGGAAGTTGAATTTACAACCTGCAATTGTTAGCATATAACAGTTTCTTCTAAAAAATGCATGCACTTATAATTCAACAAATTAGAACGACGAGTGACAAGATCATATAATGATGTTTGGAAATTGAATGATTTGAAAAGGGTCTTTGCAGGTACAGAATGATCCCATCATGTAACGGTTTGAACTGTATAATGATTCAAGAGATATCATGGGACACATGCAGATTATCAGTCCACGATTTATGTAATCATAACAAAATTAGGGTGGTTGGCGCTTATCATGGCATGATTATATTAGCACTATGGGAATAATGTTATTCCAGTGGCGTTATTAATGACTTGGCATAATTTTGACTTTGCAAGATTCAAATAGGCATATGAAGGGACACATCTTGTAAAACCATGTCTTAAATCCCCAAACTTAAGAAAATTATTCAAAAAGCTAAAATGTGAAACATAACAAACCGAAAACAAAGATTAAAATCAAATGAAAGCAAACAATGAAGTGTAGGTAGGGAGAGTTTAGGATTATATTTTCTCACTAAATCAAAAGAAAAATTAGAGACTAACAGGGGTCATCCTCTTGAGCCTATCCTTCTTCAAGATTGATTGTTTCCTAGTCCATTCACTATTGTATTTTCTTCACTTGAAGTGGCCATTGAATCAATGTCCTTTGCCTTGACAAAGGTGATTTAAATGGTCTTAGTTTCTGTTAAAGCCAAACATTTAAGAGATGAGTTGCATTATTTTTCCACAAGAAGCTGACGATATTTCACAACTTTTCAACATTTTCCCACTTCATCTTTACCACCAAACACTAGGCCTTGATTTTCTTCTAGCACGAGTTCCACTATAATGGGGTTTATAACCCCTTGGCCATTGTAGCCCATTTCTTTCATAAAATTAAAACCTTTTCCCATGGTATTCAATTCAAAGCTACCAAAACACTCTTTTATTGAAATATAATGAGAAAGGTTTCAAAGGATGTGCTTACCACTTTTGTTTCAATCATGGTGCAAGCAACCATTGTGAAAGTGGAAGGATTTTCCTATTCCTTCATCATTTTGAATTCTACTTGATGTTTTGTCAATATTTCTTCTTTGGCTACTAATTCTAGCTACAACAATCCCATCATCTCAATGCGCCTCTTCTTTTAGTGACCATCCAATTGATTCACCTTCTCTCCCAATTACATAAGTTGAACATTGAACAAATCCAAACTCTTCATGGAATTGGTGATGGATCTTTAGTGTCTTACCATTTGTTCCCTCGCTAAATCCATAAATTCTTATAAGTTTTGGAGCTCACATTACAAGTCTCCATTCTTCTCCTTTGATTACTACAACTTCTCCCTCCACTATTGATTCTCTTTCTTTATCTACTCATTGATGGATTTCAATTCTTCTATCTTTTTTTTTTTCAAAGCCTTACCTATGGTTTCTTTCCTTAATTGTGCACCTTTCCAAGGATACATCACTCTAATACCAATATGATACATAATTTATCAACTTATGGTCAAGTCAATTCACCAATACATATGTTATTAAACTTTTAAATGTAAAAATTAAATGTTATTTCATGTGTTGGTTTATCTAACCTTGTTGTCCCTTGTTTGTGTCAATTATTGTTGTGTAATTGTATTATGATTGCGCTATTGCTATATTTAGATTTTATTGTGCATCTAAACAAAGAATTTGAAACAAAAAAACTCGTAGAAATCACATAACAAAGAACACGTAGGATTTACCTTGGAAACCCAAATGGGAAAACCAACATCAAAGAGGAGGCTTTCTCGACTCCAAAGAATATCATGAAACAATGTATTACAAATAAAGGTTAGCAAGAGATCTATTATCCCTATGCTGGTGACTTAAGGAAAAAGGAAAGTGTACCATCCTTAATCCACTCTTGATACACAAACTAGGCAATCACTAGTGTATAACATATATTTTTGTCTTCTCTATATGATGACTAGGAAATATCAACAATGAATTCCTCTTATATGTAAGAAAGGTTCACCTCCAATTATAGGTGATCTATTCTCGTAGACATGACATCTAAGTTTCTCCCTCTCTTGCTTTGGAATCTTAGCTCTAGAAAAACTACAAAGGATGGGAAGCTTCCCCTTCTCTATACAAACTTTGGAACTCCTTCATGGTCTATGGAATGTTGTCACCTTCTTCACTATTGGAGAATGGGAAACTTCCAAAAAAAACCTTTAATGCCTCAATGAACCAACTATCAATAATTCCAAAACGTCGACTCAAACACAATTTGACATGTCTCTTCTACTACTCTTCGTGAGTGCTTGGAGATCTTCTTTATGAGTATGGAGACTATCGGCCTTCTTGTAATGAGAGGCTGACTCTCTTCTTATCTTCACCCACTATTTCCCTTTGCATAGACCTAGTAACTCTAAAGAAGGAACCCTTTCTCTGTCTATAACGTTGGATTTTATCTCCTTCGTAGTCAATTGAAAGCCAAAGGACTCATGAAACAGTTATAGAAATCATCCCTCTAATTAACAAACCTATCCCATTATTCTTCCAATGTCCTTGGATCCCAACAACATCTACAAATTGTTACAATGCCCTTCCTAGGAATTAGGTTCTTTCTATGTAGGAAATGACCTTTTGGGCGTCTTTTTTTTTTCCACATGGTCACCTTTGGTTAGTCACCCTATACAGGTTGTGCAATCTTGTATGGCCATGTCGCATGGTAGCTAAGTATCAAACTTCTTTTCTTGGACCACCTACTTATTCTATTACGAGGAAGTGTTCATGAAGAGGAAAGTATCTCTCATGCCCTGCATGGAATTAGACTCCCTCTAACTTCCACCTTCACTTTGTGCTTTTAAACCTCAATCCTTGTGCCATGTCTCTGATAACCTTATTTCTTTAGACTTGTTTCTTTTGTGATGTGTAGAGAGAAGAGCACAAATATAACACTCTATACCATGCCTTGCCCCATCTCTGTGTACTTCCCACTAAGTCGATAGTTCCATGTGTCTCATGTCTCTACAATTTGCTTATCATCACATCACCTTTTAATTAGGTTATATTCCAAGCCTTTTGGCCTTACTTTATGTGGAGTGTAGAGAAACAAGCTCTACATGTTTTTTTGTCTATACCTCCGCACAAGTAAAACTTTGCATAGCCTTTTTTTTCATATCCAATTTCAAAGGCATTTGTGGGCTTCTCTCAAGGTTAAATTAGGCTTCACCAAGGCATGAAAAACATGCTTTGAGCATGGAAATTAATAAGTCTTCTTAAGCACAAAATAACCAAAAAAATAACTTTTTCCATTTCAAATCATCGAGGTTCCAATATGGATTACGGTGTCACACATAGAACAAGTTGTAACCATAAAATAATTCATGATTACACCTTTCCTTGTTTGTCACTTTATGATTCTACATAGATTTATGTAAAATGACCTTTGTATGTAGTCAATATTCAATGCAATTTGCTTAATGGGATTTTTAAGTGACTAAGCACTATTCACCATGGACTCTTTTTGGTTGGAATTTTAAATAAATGGAAAAACTTTGAAAATATCTATGGTTTCAATTTTCCACCTACCTTTAACCCAAAACTTTGAAAATATTATAATTTTCATCTTCTTTTTCTATGAAGGTTCTTCGCAAACCCTCGACGTATAGGGAAAAGACTATACACCGTGTAGTCTTCAAATCATTGGAATATAAGATGGAATATATATTGTCATATGCACTTTTTCCATTCCCCCTTATATATTCCATCTTATATTACAATGAAGCATAGTCTTCCAATCCATATTCCAACAAGACAGAGTCTATTCCAATTCTTATTGGAAAATAAGATGAATATATACCATTACTTGTGAGGTTTAGTCTTCCTATTATTGGAATATAAGTCTATTACAATCCTTATATTACAATGAAGCATAGTCTTCCAATCCATATTCCATCTTATATTCCAACAAGACAAAGTCTATTCCAATTCTTATTGGAAAATAAGATGAATATATACCATTACTTGTGAGGTTTAGTCTTCCTATTATTGGAATATAAGTCTATTCCAATTCTTTCCTTAATTCTGCACCTTGCCAAGGATACATCACTCTGATACCAATATGATCCATAACTTCTCAGCTTATGGTGAAGCAAATTCACCAATACATGTGCTATTAAACTTTTAAATCTAAAAATTAAATGTTATTTCCTGTGTTGGTTTATCTAACCTTGTTGTCCCTTGTTTATGTCAATTATTATTATGTAATTGTATTATGATTGCACTATTGCTATCTTTAGATTTTATTGTGCATCTAAACAAAGAATTTGAAACAACAAAACTCGTAGCAATCACATAACAAAGAACATGTAGGATTTACCTTGGAAACTCAAATGGGAAAACGAACATCAAAGAGGAGGCTTGCTCGATTCCAAAGAATCTCATGAAACAATGTATTACAAATAAAGGTTAGCAAGAGATCTATTATCCCTATGTCGGTGACTTAAGGAAAAAGAAAAGTGTACCATCCTTAATCCACTCTTGATACACAAAACTAGGCGATCACTAGTGTATAACATATATTCTTGTTTTCTCTATATGATGACAATGCGATATCAACAATGGATTCCTCTTATTTGTAAGAAAGGTTCACCTCCAATTATAGGTGATCTATTCTTGTAGACATGACATCTATGTTTGTCCCTCTCTTGCTTTGGAATCTTAGCCCTAGAAAAACTACAAAGTATGGGAAGCTTCTCCTTCTCTATACAAACTTTGGAACTCCTTCATGGTCTATGGAATGTTGTCACCTTCTTCACTACTGCAGAATGGGAAACTTCCAAAAACAACCTTTAATGCCTCGATGAACCAACTATCAATGATTCCAAAACATTGAATCAAACACAATTTGACATGTCTCTTCTACTACTCTTCGTGAGTTCTTGGATATCTTTTCTATGAGTATGGAGACTATTGACCTTCTTGTAATGGGAGGCCAAATCTCTTCTTATATTCACCCACTATTTCCCTTCGCATAGACCTAATAACTCTAAAGAAGGAACCCTTTCTCTATCTATAACTTTGGATTTTATCTCCTTCATAGTCAATTGAAAGCCAAAGGACTCAAGAAACAATTATGGAAATCATCCCTCTAATTAACAAACCTATCCCATTATTCTTCCAATGTCCTTGGATGCCAACAACATCTACAAATTGTTACAATGCCTTTCCTAGGAATTAGGTTCTTTCTATGTAGGAAATGACCTTTTGGGCCTCCTTTTTTTGCCACATGGTGACCTTTGGTCAGTCACCCTATATAGGTTGTGCAATCTTGTATGGCCATGTCACACGGTAGCTGAGTATCAAACTTCTTTTCTTGGACCACCTACTTATTCTATTATGAGGAAGTGTTCATGCAGAGACAAGTATCTCTCATGCTCTGTATGTCTTTTTACTTTGATGCAGAGTGTGGAGCATGGAGTTAGACTCCCTCTGACTTCCACCTTATCCTTGTGCTTTTAAACCTCAAGCCTTGTGCCATGTCTCTGATAACCTTATTTCTTTAGAATTGTTTCTTTTGTGATGTGTAGAGATAAGAGAAAAAAGATAACACTCTATACCATGCCTTGCCCCATCTCTGTGTGCTTCCCACTAAGTCGATAGTTCATGCATCTCATGTTTCTGCAATTTTCTTATCATTGCATCACCTTTTAACTTAGTCATATTCCAAACCTTTTGGCCTTAATTTATGCAGATTGCATAGCAACAAGATCTACATGTATTTTTGTCTATACCTCCACAAAACAAAAAATTTGCATAGCCTTCTTTTTCATAGCCAATTTCAAAGGAATTTGTGGGCTTCTCTCAAGATTGAATTAGGCTTCACCAAGGCATGAAAAACATGCTTTAAGCATGGAAATTAACAAGTGTTCTTAAGCACAAAATAACCAAAAAAACAACTTTTTCCATTTCAAATAATCGAGGTTCCAATCTGGATTACATGGTCACACAT
>ML832454.1:45760-65828 GCA_009831015.1 Picea engelmannii | reverse complement strand
AACATGCTTTAAGCATGGAAATTAACAAGTGTTCTTAAGCACAAAATAACCAAAAAAACAACTTTTTCCATTTCAAATAATCGAGGTTCCAATCTGGATTACATGGTCACACATAGAACAAGTTGTAACCATAAAATAATTCATGATTACACCTTGCCTTGTTTGTCACTTTACGATTCTACATAGATTTATGTAAAATGACCTTGGCATGTAGTCAATATTCAATGCAATTTGCTTAATGGGATTTTTAAGTGACCAAGCACTATTCACCATGGACTCTTTTTGGTTGGAATTTTAAATCAATGGAAAAACTTTGAAAATATCTATGGTTTCAATTTTCCACCTACCTTTAACCCAAAACTTTGAAAATATTATAATTTTCATCTTCTTTATCTATGAAGGTTCTTCGCAAAACCTCGACGTATAGGGAAAAGACTATGCACCGTGTAGTCTTCAAATCATTAGAATATAAGATGGAATATATAACGTCATATGCATTTTTTCATTCCCCGTTATATATTCCATCTTATATTACAATGAAGCATAGTCTTCCAATCCATATTCCATCTTATATTCCAACAAGACATAGTCTATTCCAATTCTTATTGGAAAATAAAATGAATATATACCATTACATGTGAGGTTTAGTCTTCTTATTATTGGAATATAAGTCTATTCCAATCCTTTTGGAAAATAAAATGAATATAGACCATTACTTGTAAGGTTTAGTCTTCCTATTCTTGGAATATAAAATAAGATATACATCGATGGATATAAATGGATATACTATCATGACATATATACCCATTTTACAGGTATATTCCTTCTTATATTCCAATGAAACATAATCTTGCAATCCATATTCCCTCTTATATTCATTATACACCTCTTATAAGATGTGAGATGGGTATAGTCTTCCAATGAAGCATAGTATATTTTATATTCCTACATTTATATTTCATTTTGCAATGGGTATAAAAGGGAATATGGATGGGAAAACTATGTCTCATTGAAATATGGGATGGAAGGTTTAAAATAAGCTAGAATTCATTGAAACATAAGATGGAATATGGATTGAAAGACTATATTCATCTTGTATTTTAATATATATATTCAATTTATAATGAATACAAGAGAGAATATAGATTGAAAAACTATATTTTTAAATATAAAATAAATATAAATCTGTAATTTATAAAATATATTCATTTTACATGTAATTGTAATTTCATTTTATACTTTAATAAAAATAATATATATCTTCTTTTACATTTTACTATTTTAATAAAAATAATATATATCTTCTCTTACATTTTACATTTAATTATAATTATGTATATTTCAGCTTATACTTTAATAAGAATAATATACTTCATTTCAATATTCTATATACCATTTTATATTCTAGAACATTCTACCTCATATTGAAGAGAAGAGTATTTATTCCATTCATATTCCAATAGCATTCCACTATATATTGAAGAGAAGAGAATTTATTCCATTCATGACGATGACTTGTAAATGCATGTTTAGTGGCAAGAGCATAAACAATGACATGTTGGATTAACTCTAAGACACGAGTGGGTTCAATATGTTTCTATTCACTCACCATCCCGGTAAAACCTACAACATGTTACTTCTCTTGGTAATGCATATGTAGCTTAGATTTTAACATGGTTAGTCTTTTGCAATTTATATTTTAACATGGTTCAGGAGCAGCTAAACCTACAAGCAGCTACACCAAATATTTTATTGTTATTTATTCTTCCAAATTACTAATGGGAAAGTATGTGTGTTTGAAATTATTAGTTGGAAAGAGGCCAACTGCAGATAAGGTCTTTTTACAACATGAACAAATTTAAGGACAAAATGAAGTTATTACAAACATTAAGATGATAAAAAGATGATAAAGATGGTTTATAACTTTTTAGGGTTTTGGAGTTATGTTTTAATTTTAAATTTAAGTTAGATAGTTTGATGGATAAATTTCAATAAAATTTAATTTAAATTTTAAATTACACGATAAAATAATAGTATTTATACTTAATTGTGTAACTTTGTCAAGTTTTTAATTGGTTATTGTTTTTTCATATTTTTTAAAAAGATGAAAAAAAAATATTAATATTAAATTTTTGATACAAGTTGTGAAGGTGAATTTTAATTTTAGATAAATGATAATTATTTTTGAACCATTAATTGTGATAAGTTATTTATAAAAGTGTTTTTTTATGTGCATGCTATTATGAAATGTATTAATATTAAAATAATATTTACATATTTTAAAAATTATTTATCACACATTTTTTTTTGCATTTTGAAATAAAATCATTATTTTCAAATTTTGTATTATTTTTTAAGGCACAACAATCTCATCATAAGTGCAATGCATTGATGATGAGTTATTAGTGATTTTAATTGACCATGGTCTAGGATTTAAATTGAACTATTTTTTGACACCTTGGAACTTCATCACTACATGGAACCATTTTAAACCACAGGGTCTTCACTCTTGAACCTATGACATAACATCTTAGTTCATGGGATATTAAAGAAGACCCATAATTTCACTAGATATTGATAAATATCTCCCAAAATCTCTTTTTTGAACCCCCTCCCAATACATATTTCCAATAAAAGAAACCCTTATTTTTACTAGATACCCTTTTTTATACCCCCTAATACCTATAAACCCCTTGAGACCCCACATCCCCCCAATACCTACAATATATTGACTTTATTTTTAACAAATTAAAAACCCCCTTTATGAATGAACGTGATAAGAGATTGGTCAAAAAGGTGAAGCCCCTATGTTTTAAACACCCTCACACCCCAAGATGAATTGTAGATGTAAGGAACATGTCAATCCTTATGTCGTTAAACTTTGTAAGTTTAAAATTCCTTCAAGTAAATGCTAGATACCCCTTAGGTTAGGGTGTCCAAGCATTGACCCCTCTCCCTTAATTGAAGCAAAAAGCCAAGGATAAGAAAGGGAATGTTTACTATGGTTCATTGGAACTTATAGTAAAAAATAAACCAAACCTGCAAGGAAGATGTCAAAGTTAAATCAATTTGAAGAACAAAAATCAATCTAGAGCACTTAGGAACCAATCCAATGCCTAATTCCTAGATCCCATATACTTGCACAACAAATTGGAGGTCGATCTTGGTGCGGTCATACCAAGCTAAGTTATTTCTCTAGCATCTCCCCTTTTTCACTACCACCCCATTATATAAATCATTCTGATCCTAATTAAGTAAGAGGCAATGTTCTTGACTTAATTCAATGAATTTTGAATACAATTTTTTCAACTTGGTAAAGTTGACCTGATTAGGTTTTGATGCATCTCGGCTACCAATCTTCCTCACGCCACACTGGAAGGGAGGCTTTCCATATTAGTAGATCCATTATCTTTTTGAATTTTTAGATCTTATGGAGGGATGTCATTCTGGCCTGAATTTGGGTTGTGCTAAGGTGATTATTTGCCTCTCAAAAGACTTGAAACTTACTAGGTTGTGATTGTTAGGTGGGGTGTTTTTCTTGTCAAAATAATGCAAATGGGGAAGAGAGCCCACACATATTTATTATAGTGTCATAATATTTCAACATTCTAATGTCTTGTTAATTTTCACATGCAAACCGAAGATCAAAATGATTGGGGATCATTCAATAGGAAGGGCTTGGATGAACTGAAGTAAGATCTTAGAAGTACAACACTACATATCTATTGAATGATTTAGATGCATGTATTGTTCCAATCAATGTCATATTTCCACTCAATACACAGTCTAGAATTACAAATTTGGAAAACTTTTGGAACATAGAATAGAGGACAGATATCATGACATCTCAGAACCAATTTTCACGACTTGGGATCTTCTTTGTTGAGGTATTTGTACATGGATGTATGTTCTAACACGGCAAAAATATGAGGGAGGTCATAACACTTATGTATGGTATGGTTCTTATCTAGCATAAATATTTTTAAATATACCATATTAAATTTATGTTGAACTCAAAGTTTTAGCCTTTGACAACTTGATCAACTCTTTTAGTATCATTCCTTCCCAAATGTTTTTCATATTATTTCCTTCAACAACATAATCAACTTTTTAAGTGTCATGCTACCATGCATCTTCTTGCCAAAGCTTGTCCATATCACTAGCACAAGGCCTTTCCTCAAAAATACTCCACTTACTACTTAATGATGAGCTCTTACTTCAATCACACTCACAATTGGAGATACTTCCCAAATCTCTTCATCGTTAGCATTCACCCATTAAGAGGGCGTGCTAGTAGAGTAAAGGTAACCATAGTTGGGGTAAAACCATCAATGAACAAATTCTCCTTCGAAAGCTCCCACACAATATTGACATCACTAAAATCCCCATCGTTATGAACTAAAGTATTATTTTGATAGCGTAAGCTACATTTATTGGCTTCCCATATCTTTTAATATTTCATTTGCCTATTTTTAGGCCATGAATATAGCATGTTGATTTAGAAGTTTGATTTCCTCCCATTGTTAATGTGTTTAGTGTGAATATATGATTATATAATTTGGAGTTATATAAGTAGTTACTTTTTTATTCTTATTTTTAATATAAAATTAAAGATAAAAATCTAAGCAATATATTGTAATTGTATCTAGAGGTGCTTTATACAATTCATTATGAGGGGGATTTGGAATTCCTTACTTGCTCAACATGGAGTTTACACATGTCATTTAAAAAATATTAATAAAAAAATATTTTGGGGTCATAAATAAAATCTTTCAATGTCCACCTTGACTAAAATATGTATATATGTGTGTGTGAGTGTACTTGAAAGTAAAGTATGAGGGAGTATGGTCTTAAATAAAATCTTTTAATGCCACCTTAAGTAAAAAATTTCAATATCAACTCTTTCTTTCTCTAGCAATTGAAAGACAAAAACTTATTATGGTTAAAACATTTCAAGGGTGTGTTGGTCGGTATGAGGGAGATTGCAATTCCTTGCATTGACACATGGCATACACACAAGTACACATATAAAGAACCAACATAGATCCATCTTAAGTGAGAAGGATTAAGTCACTCGAGGTGAATTTTTTTTATCGATTGAAATTTTTAGATGATCATCATTATGTATATGTTTTAGAAGAACTTGATCCTTTGAAATTTACTAAGTATCATCTATGGTTAATTTAAATCAAAAAACAAATTTAATTTCATAAATTAAACAAAACATTAGGAAATTTTCATCATTACGAATCTCAAGAATGTTTAGTGATGAAGACGTTGAATAATACAAAGTGAAATGATTAAGATATTGAATAACATATATATCACATCATATCGTTAACAAGTGCTATGATGAAGATATTGAATAACCCATATATTACATAGTAATTGATCTCAATACGTCTTCTCTAGCATTTCTCTTAGAGACAACCACCCATTTTCTTGTCTTTTCATATCGATGATATGGAAATGAAGGTTGAAATTGAAGACCATGCTAATATTTAACTCAAGATATTGCAGTAAAAGTGAGACCTCACTATGTCTTTCCAATATTAATAGCTGACATTTCTAATTTCAACTCCTAGGACTTATGGATTGTTAATCCCTCAACAATTCTATGATAGAATATGTCTATTATTACATATGTCAATAGGTATAATAGGCATATTTTGAGGGAACAATTCATCCCATGGAACCCCCACATAGTTATGAAATCTTACTAAAACTTATTAGGGAGGTTCAGGAGGGGATGTTCCAAGATTATACACCATATATTCAACTACCCCAAGGGCACCATTGAGAAGTCTTGCATTAGTCCATAATTTTGAAGTAAGCATAACCCTTGCTCCAACAACAATAAGCAACTCATTATCCAATTTTTCCTCGTTTCTTCCATGGAGTAGATGCAACTTACTCTTGTAGCAACACTACGTGCAATAGGGCAATTTAGGGATATCAAACAACACTTATTGTGATTGTGAACATCATCATTTGTTGCAAACAAATATATATCCTTACTGGATGACTTTTTTGTGAACCATCCAAATTGGTGTATGTACGTGTGTCATTAGTAATTTTTGGTCTTATACAATTGGAATTATATCTCTAACATTCATTGATAGATATCGAATTTTTTTCTAATCATTGCTTTGTCCATCATGCATGAACACTGTATTAAGAGTTACAGTAATTGTGAATAATTTCCATAATTCTTTTGCATGACCTTCACATGCATATGTAGGCCTATCCATAATAGCAGGTAGTTGTCCCAAATCATTGATCAATATAATTGATCTACCTCCAAAAGGAACAACAAAATTTTCAAGATAAGCTTGATGAACTCAAGTATCAATTTGTGTTAACAAATTCCCCTCTATAAAACTCATCTCATCGATAAGGATGTATTTGATGTGTCTCATCTTCTCTAGTAAGGTAATCAAATGTGACCCTTGTAAATTGGTTGTGTCCCTTACTAGTATATGAAGTGCATAACGTATTGTCAATGCAAATATGTTGAATGGCGTAGTACTAATAGGGGCCAAAATAAGCAAGGGGATCTTATAAGAAAGAAAATCAATTTCTAGGGCATGTTTAATAGCGCCGATCAAATAGGAATTTCTAGTACCAATAGTGCCTTGGATAATCATACACAAAGGTTCTTTGTGACCACCTTCTCTATAATGTTCAAGAATTTTATTATATGTTATTTTCTGTTTTTCTCCAAAACTTCAAATGAATAATTGTTTAGACATTCAATAGTAACAATTGCATTCATTTTTCACTTTTGGGATATGAAGTTCATTGCATAATTTGATGTGTCTTCATCCCCAAAGGTAGAGCTCCAATTTTCCATAACATCATTGTCCCTGAATCCAATCATGTAAAATTCATTATCATTTACAAACATATCCATATACAAATTTGAAATGATCTCCCACTCATGCTACCTAGAATCTCTTTGTACATTCATAAAATATTCATCCTCATCTTCAAATCGAGATGGATCCTTTAGAGGTATTGGATTGGATTATTGATGATGATATAAACTTTGACACCATTTGCCATGACTGGAACCAACATAGATCCATCTTAACTCCATATCTATCATGCATCAAGAGAGATCAAATCCCTTGAGGTGCAAACATTTTCTCAAGTTTTGCACTCTAAAAAAGGTTTGCACCTCGAGGAATTTGATCCCTTTTGATGCATGACAGATTGAGACTTACAACATATCTAAAACATATACATATACATATTGATGATGATCTAAAGTTTTAATGATGTTTCTCATGACTAGAACTAGAGTAGATCTATCTTAATTTCGAATTTATCAAGTGTAAGATAGATCAAATCCCTTAGGTACAAAGGTCCTTTATTAAAGTGCTTTATTAGAGTGTAGAACTTGAGAAAAAGTTTTCACGTAAAAAGATTTGATCCCTCTTAACACATGATAAATTTGAAATTTGATATTTATTTAAGATTTTAAAATTCTTAAAAATTGAAAAAATATTATACATGATTACTAAACAATTTTTATACCAATTACTATGATTTATAATTATTTATATTTCTAGATATATTATAAAAGTACGCCCTTGGCATTTGCCACGTAACTACCAAGTATTTTTCCCATTCTTGTGGTGTTTGAACCTTAATGACTTTGGCTTGACTTGTTCACCGTGTGTGAACCTTAACGACATTGACTTGACATGTCAAAGACGAAAGACCTGAGTCTCATAAATTTCCTGTGCAAATGCCTCGTTATACCCTTGAATGTGCCTCTGGTTCGTTATACCCCTGCTAACGTTTTTAAAACGTTCCTAGCGTATTCCGCATTTCAGCATTTCAAAGCAGAGTAAGTACATATTGGAGGGAGAATGTTAGCTATTGAAGGAGCGGGTGTGATATGTTCAGAGAATTAAGTCTATTACGAGCATCTGTATATCACTTTTCTCACTCATTACGAGCATCAGTGTATATCACTTTTCTAACTCTTTGTGATGGATAGAGTTAATTGCAAGAACTCATGCACTAGATTGGATCCACTGCTCAGAGGCCTTATTCAAATATTTCAGCATATCTGTTTGTTGAATTTACAAAAGCCCAAGATTGAGCAAAATCCCATATATGAGCATTTTCTGAAAATCCTCATGAAGGGCGTTGAACTGGTGAAAAAGTGTGAGAAGACCAGCCGTTTTAACATTTTTCTCAACATCAGATATGCTTCTCAAATCCACCAGCTAGAGAAGGAGATCTCTGATTTCCTTCAGTACCAGATGCCTGTCAACATCTTCCTTGATGTGAAAAGTCTCATAACAGAACTGCAGAGTCTTCGCCATCTTTACAAGTCGGTATCAGTGGATGAGAGCAAGATGAATGAAACACTCTCCAAGCTCACAATTGATCCCCATGAGAATGCTATGATGCTACAACAAATGGGTACAGATGATACGTTTGGCGGGGCTTTTTATGAGGCTCCTAATGGGTTACAAAAGCCTGATTTTGTAGTGGGTTTGGAGAAAAATATTTGGAATTTGAAGAAGATTCTGCTCCAGAGAGAGGTGTCCGTTGTTGGGGTGCAAGGTATGGGGGGTGTTGGCAAAACAACTATCGCATTGGCCCTCTGTAATGATGACGAAATTAAAGGTAATTGGGGTTTTCATTTAGTCAAACCCATTTTATCTGCGGAAAGGAGCTTTGTTTGCTCTTTGGTTCGGGGTAGTTGCTGAACAGTCCAATTTCTTGTTCATCTTTCTCTTTTTTTTTTTAATACTTATATTACTAACGCAAACCCATCTCCATGTTGCTAAGCTCCTAGTTGTCTATTTTTATTTTCATAACTATGATGCATATCTATGTTGCTAAGTTCGAAGTTGTCTATTTTTAATTTCAATATTTTGTATGTTGATAAGCTCTTATTGGAGGAACTCTGGTATATGGAGGCAAACTAGTCCAATCATAGTCCTCTCTTCTCCCGGGATAGACTTCATAAACATTCCTAACTGCAGCTTTGCCACCTCCTAGTAACCCCTTGCTTTTATTAGCGGTACAATTTATTAGCTGCTTTGGCACACCTCAGGCCCTAAATCCAGTTTTGTCACTTCCTAGTAACCCCTTGGTTTTATAAGTGATACAATTTATTAGCTGCTTTGGCACACCTCGGGCCAGTTATATTGTAAGCTTTGTATGATAACAATATAAGAATTCACTACAGTGGATTCTAACGGCAGCCAATTGGCTTTAGAAAGGCCTCTTTTGCCTTTGACAGAAATAATCGAACTTGCTGATGTTTCTTTCCATTTAATTTCTTTAAACTACAGATTGTATCTTCCTAAAAAAATAACGGATGTTTCTTTCCATTTTAATTTGTTTAAGCTACAAATTGTGTTGTAGCTTGGGCACCATTTAATGGAGTTAAATGGCTCCTCACAGCATAGGCTTTGCATGATAAGAAGTTTGATGTGAAGAAACAGTATCCTAATGGCAGTCAGGTGGTTTTGGTTACCATCTCTAAAGCTTGTGTCTAGCATGGATTTCAGGACATCCAGAAATTAAACTATGTTGTAGCTTTTCAATGTGAAGTTCTTGAGTGTTTTTTCTGACAACAAAACTACTTAAATACTTATTATTGTACAGATTATGAAATTCCCATCTAAGTACTGGTCTCTTGAGTCTTTATGTATGCCAGGTATTTTCCGAAACAATATCATCTTTCTCACTGTCTCACAGTCCCCAAACCTTAACAGAATTTTAGAGACAATGTGGGAAAAACTTGTTCATAGGAAGAAACCTGAGTTTCAGAATCTGGAGGATGCACATAGACATCTGCAGCAGCTGCTGCAGAGGCAAGCCAAGCCAACTCTGGTGGTGTTGGATGATGTTTGGTCTATGGCAAATTTGGAGAATTTGTTATTTGAAGGGGAAGGATATAAGACCCTTGTGACAACCCGAGACCGTTCTACCATCCCGAGAACAACCTTTTCTCGGCTTTATGAATTGCCTTTGCTGGATGATGCTGAAGCTCTGTCCCTTTTCTGCTTCTGGGCCTTTGGACAGAGATCAATTCCAAGTACTGCAGATGAACAGCTAGTGAAGCAGGTATATGTCTTACCGTACTAGAATGCTATATATCATTGTGTTGAGTTTGATGTGAGTTTGGTTGAGTTTAGTGATTGCAATCATTGTAAAATTCCCAAATTACAAGCGATTACTACAGTGGCATATCCCTATGAAAGGATATTTTACCACATTAATACTTCCTCTATGGTTAACAATGGAATAGTTAAAAGAGGTGCTAAAACATATACTTAATAGTCCTTTAATATGATAATTTTTTCCACAGAAAGCCATAAATTCATCTTCATGAACCATAAAACATAACCTATGAATAAATCTTACGCATATTTGGCGAGTGATTCGTGCTTTCAACAAAAGAATGTGTTTGATTGGTTTTCCACCTATCGATTTTTCACTTAAGGCTGTTTGATGTATGAATCACAGGTGCAAGAGGAATGTAAAGGCCTGCCACTTGCTCTGAAAGTGATCGGAAGCTCTCTGCATGGTGAGCCTCTCCTAGTGTGGGAGAGTGCCAAGAACAAACTTTTAAATGGGGAATCAATATCAGATTATCACAAAGAAGGGCTTCTTAGATGCTTGGAGACCAGTATTGATGTTCTGGACGAAGAAGCTCGAGAATGCTTCTTAGACCTGGGGTCATTTCCAGAGGATAGACGAATTTCTGTGGATGCAATATTGGACATTTGGGTTTATGTGCGAAAGATGGAGTGGCAGGATGCTTTTGTCATCTTGTTAGAACTTGCAAGTAGAAATCTGTTGAATTTAACAAGCAATCTCAAGTAACTGCCTGCTTGCCTTCTCTTCTGTTTGTTTTACTTCAAGCTCTTTGATCTTGGCTTCCTGTGTCTTACAGATTGTGTTGTTTTGGTTATTGGACCTGGTAGGAGTCAAGCAATCAATTATGCAAGTGCCTCTGAGCTGTATTTTTCACAGCATGATGTAATGCGAGACTTGGCCCTATATTTGGCATCCCGAGGCAGTATAATTTGTAGAAAGAGGTTGTTTATGCCTAGAAAGGAGGACAATTTGCCAGGGAAATGGGAGCTGCTCATGGATCAAGCGTTTGATGCTCAAATAGTTTCCATTCATACAGGTGGGTAATTTTAGCAGCTTCCTTGAAGTGTAGACACTTATTTTCTTCAAAACATGGGAACCAAATGTATTGTACTGGGAATCGCTGTTTCTTTTCTCTGACTCTATTGATTCATGCTACCCATTAAGTTTATTCCACAAGGTATAGGTCATGGACCAGGTGTAAAAACCAGAGAACCTTGCCAAGGAAATCTTATGGGGCTCTTTATCACCAAATGGTTAATTCGGAATTGCTATTTCTTTTCTCTCGTCCTTGTGGTTTGTGCTATTCAATAAGACTAATCAACAGGTAAGTCATGGACCAGACCAAGAAACCAGAGAGCCTTGCCAAGGAAATCTTGTGGGGCTTTTAATCACCTAACGGTTATTTCAGAAGCATTTCCACTGAAACTGCAATATCCAATCACCAAATTCTTCTTAATTTTCTACTAATTATTTTTTCTTTAATATCAGAATTGGCTGTTTCCCAAAATTTATATGCACTTGTTAATAGTTTATCCGGGATACTTCTCCTCTTCTTTCTTTTATACAAAACGCCTTCTAATTTTGCTACTCAGGAGTGCTAAGTAATCAACTTCAGAGAAAACTATCTATTTTGTTCCACATTCACCATATTCACCATCTTCATTCCCATAAAATACGAAGTTCGTTTTCTAAGATTTTCTGTCCATGTCACAGGTGAATCTTATCCTACACGTTATCACTATGTGATCTGCATGAATTGATCACAGAACAATTTCTAGGTGTTGGCATTGAGATCAAAGATCTTAGAAAAGATATATAATGATTTCATAGTGTGTTCAATAACCTATAATGTTCTAATTGAACTTTGCATTTGTGGTTTATCTATGTAGGTGCCATGGAAGAGAATCAGTGGTGTGAGATGAATTTTATTGAGACAGAGGCTTTGGTATTACTCTTTTCTGCAAGCCAATACTTTCTTCCATCATTTGTGAGATCTATGAGAAAACTGAAAGTGCTCATAGTATTCAATTATGGGTCCAAGAGAGCCAAAGTGAACGGGTTACCAGCGTTATCTTCACTCACTAAGCTTAAGACTATTCGCTTGGAGAAGTTGATTGTGCCACCACTTCAAGAGCACAGTAAAGTCTTACAGAACTTAGAGACGCTATCGTTGAGCTTATGTGAAGGCCTTGGAGATATGTCGAGCTTCAACCACACCAAGTCGACCCTGAAGCTTCCTGAGATGCTAGATTTTAACTTGGACCATTGCTGTGATTTGGAAAAGTTGCCCCTTGGTATTTGTGACATGTCTTCAGTTCAAAAGTGGTCAATCACTAACTGTCATCTTCTTCAAAAATTACCAGATGACTTGGAGAAGCTCAGCTCTTTAAGAATGTTAAGGCTATCTGCATGTCTAGGTCTGAAAGAGCTTCCAGCGTCTATTGGAAAACTTGGGAAGCTGGAATATCTTGACATTTCACTATGTGAGTGCTTAAAAGAACTTCCTGAGGAAATAGGACAATTGAGGAAACTAGAGGAGCTTGACATGAGCGAGTGTTCTCGGTTGAGGAAGCTGCCTAAATCAGTTGGAGGGATGAGATCTCTAAAACATGTTATCTGCGATGAGAAGATTGGGCAGCAATGGAATCGTGTCAAGAGGTCTGTCATCATGGAGGTTAGAGTTGAAGTTGTAGAAGCACACTTCAGCTTGGATTGGCTAGATGATTGACATCCAACCTAGTGAGGATGCAGGTTCCAGTAGACTGGTAAGAGATGAAAACATAATCTTAAATTTTCCTATTAAGAAAACTTGGTTCTCCTATGGTGATGTCTGCAATGAAAGTTGTTAACAGTCCTTATTTTTCCATCCAACTGACAATATGTGCTTTTTACAAACTTCCCAGCTTATCACAATGGGGAGACTTCTGTTGTGCAGGATTGGGTTGAGTGCAGACATGCTATCTATGTTCCATTTTTGGCATTTCCATTAGTTGTTCACATTCAAAGTAGGGTGTCTGGAGCTTTATAAACATTATTTAGGTATAGATTAAAAACGCGTGTATGTGTCTAGTTCTGATAAGTACCATTAAGAACTTCATCAAGACTGTGGTAACGAATTAAATAATTGTGTGTACATTGACATAAGTGAGTCAGCATAAATTATTAAAATAAAGTATGCGATGCATGCAAAAATAACTATCAAATTTTTAGTTTGTAGCTTTGGTTTGTCATGGTAATGATCTATTTCCACCTTATATGTGTATCATTTAAATTATTAATTTTTGGAAAAGCAATGTGAGAGTTATGAAAATTATGACTTTGGTGTCATGGTAATGATGGGTTTCCATGAGATTTTATTTTTGTATTTAAATTATTATTTTTGAAAATATATTTTTAGATTTATTACTTTTATAAATTTGGTTTTGGTTTATGTGAATTTAAAAGTTTTTATCAATATCTAAGATTTTATTAAGTTTTTAAGACTTAGAAATATAAGATGAAATTTTTTAAATAAACGATTTATGGAAGTTTCTCTAAATTTTAAATTTTAAAGAATATTATAAACACATTAAGATTAAAATTAAGATTTATGATATAAAAATATAATTATGTCTTTTATATATAAATTATTAAAATCTTATATGTAAAAATGCATCAAGAGCATACATCATTACACATAACATAATAAATTATAAGTGATAAATATAATGATGTATTTTAACCTAATAATTATGTTTCACAAATTATCTATCATCATTGTATTTATTATTATATTTCGAAAATTTAGAAGATTATGATCTAAGTCTTAAGGTATTAGGAATATGTCATATTTCAAATGGACATTATTACTCAAGGTAATGCCTTACTAGTCTTTGCATCCAATTATTGCATAAAGGAATAAGGATTTGCTATATCAAAATTGTATGCATTCTCTAGAGTACTTAATGGTTCACCAACCAATCTACTTCATCTACTTGTGCATGAGATTTACATTCATTTTATTTTTTATTTCATTTTTATTGTTTTTTCCTCTAAATAACAAACTATGACAAAAAAAACATGGAAGCATCTCATTTTTCGAGGACATCCCCTAAAGGCCCCAAAATGGAACATGGAGAAACATCCCCTTGGAGTATCCACATCCCCCAAGAGTGGAAAGCATGGGAAGCATGTCCTCACCATCGAGAACATGTCACAATTAACATCATGTTTACTCAAGGTTCTAGGCTTTATTGGTGTATATTTGAAGCCATATGGAAATAATTATTGATCTTGTTCTCATAAAATTATAAAATTAAGTGGCAATACTAATTAAAGATTGAGTAATTTGGTTTAAAAATTAAAGTTCAATTTAAGACACTATTAAATTCATATTATATATGGGTATTAGATATGATTTTAGAATTAAATTAATATTAGATATGTATATTAGATATGATTTACATATATTAGATATTAACATTGCTCAATAGTGTGGGGGTATTTAAGGGTGTTGAATGCATTGTTGTATTAAAATCATCATTTTTATAAACCAAAAATAATAATTTTAGTAAAAGTTATATGGTCAAATTTTTATAATGATAAATTAGAAAAATTTAAAACTTAAAACATTTAACCTTCTTCCTAAAAATAATAATTATTTTTAATTATTAAGTTCTTTAAAATTATATAATAATTATTTACAGTTAATATATATATAACAGGAACGATTATGTTTTGATATTAAAATTCTCGGCATAAATGCCCATTTACAGTCTTCCAGATTTGTTGGACCAATTTGTTCCCAAAAAATCGGGATCCCCCCCGTCTCTAGATTTGACATAACGTCGTTCCTTGGGCTCAAAAATTACCTTTAGCGACAGGATATCCCCTAACTTAAAAACACATACAAATTGTTGAAGTAAAAAACAAAAAAACATGAAAGCACACAAAGCTAAGGAATTGGGTCCCAATTTTCCTTATCGTTCCATAATAGAGTGCCCACAGGAAGAAGAGCAGCTCTATTTGCTTCCGCGTCCGCTTCTTTGTTGTTGTTCCTCAGAACATGGAAGAAGTTGATCTTTTGGAAGAGGCTGACAATCTTTTTAATTCTCACCATCAATCTAGATAGCCGAGGTCCTTCAGATTTGAGTTTTCCACTAGCTTTTTTATGAGTGTTTGGGAGTCGTTGATGATATTTGCTTCCTTGATGCGTGCCTTTTGTAAGATCTTGAGACCTTGCATCAAAGCCATCGCCTCTGCTTGGGTATCGGTGTCTTGGCCTAATCCCCACGCATACCTGTGCTCAATTTGTCCCTCTATATTCTTGATGACTCCACCTGCACCTGCATTCCTCGGATTGCCTTTTGTTGCCCCATCGAAAAACAAAGAGTAACAGTCAATTTCCTTGTTCCAATTGTTGAAGCTATTTTCTAGCATTCTAATTTGCCAGTCTTTTCCCTTTTTCGACTGGATTTCTGCGTTGGAGAAATTCAATCCTAGAGATTTCCCCCACTCCACCTCATGAGGGGAGAGGTTTTTATCGGTGATGGTCCTTATATGCTCCTTCAGGAAATCTTTGAGGGTGGTTAAAATCTTGGTCTTGACAGTATTTGCATTATGCTTTTTTTCCTGGAAGATCCTATTGTTTCGTTCCAACCAAATTTGCCAGCAGATCAGCTTTGACAGGACCAACCAAGCGGCCTTGAACCAACTGTTATTTGGAATCTGTCTAGGGAAATGGTGCGTCCAGTTCGCATGTAAATAAAAAATGGAGGATGGAAGCGTTGTGTGCACAGGGCAATGGTTCAAAACTTTGCCCCAGACTTCTAAAGCGAATTTGCAATTCAACATGATATGTTGGGCATTTTCTTCATTCTCCAAACACAGGTAACATATGGAGAGGCCGTGGAAACCTTTTCTCACAAGATTGTTTGTTGTAAGAACTCGATTGTGGCAGAGCAGCAAGTTGAATAAATCGATTTTGGGAATGCACTTCTATTTCCAGAGGCCTTTCCATAGCACTGGGCATGGGGGAGCATAGGGAATTGCTCGCAACATTTTATAACCAAGTGCCACAGAGTAAGAGCCAGTATACGTCCCCTAGCCTCTCTGGTCATGCTTCTTCTCGTGTATTGGAGCCTTCCCTTTGAGCCTGGCGCGTAGGTTCAACCAGGCGTTTTCGAGATTACTCGGCAAATCCGGCTTCATCCATTCCAGCTAGACTTTATCGTTCCAAATGGAGATGTCCCATAGAGAGACCAGGCCTACATTCTTCATCCAAATACGTAGGTCGTGAAGCTCACGGACATCCGCTAGGGGTGCCTCATTCATTATATGATCCTCCCACAGATCAATGGATTTACCATTCCCCAGGACCCAGAAAAGATTGTCTTGTATGAGAGTTTGGGCTTGCATATAGAGTTTATGAATTTGCGATCCATTAGCGGCTTGGCCAGGTCTATCTAGACTGCGTTTTCTTGGGCCCGAGAAGTATTTCTTCCAGAGGGCACGCTAAGCCCAGGAGGCCTTAGGGGCAACCTGCCTCCAAAGAATTTTGGCACCCGACGCTAAATTTTGAATTCTCATATCTTTGAAATTCAGGCCTCCCTCTACAAATGGCTTGGTAACTTTATCCCAATTGACAAGGGGCAATCTATTTATGTTCTGTTTTCCACCTTTCTAGAAAAAACTTCTTAATATGCCTTCCATTTTTCTAAGAATTCCCAGAGGAGCAAGCATAAGGGAAGCTTGATAGATTGGGAGGCTTTTCAAAACTGATTTAATGAGCATCGTCTTCCCTGCAAGATTCAACCAAGAGAAGCCCTAGGCCTGCAATTTATTTTTAAATTTGTCTAGAAGGGGGATCCAATCCTTACCTGAAGGTTTCTTCTGAAGAATCGGCAGTCCAAGATACTTAAAGGAAGTCCAGTGCATGGAACCGGCAAAGCCCCAGCATCTGGCTATGGCATTAATGTCATTTTGAGACACATTCCGGCCATAGAAATGGCACTTCTCAGCATTCAATTAAATTACTGCCCGAGGCCTCGCAGAACTCATCCACCACTAATTTAAATTGAGAGGCAGTGTGGACAGTAGCTGCACCAAGGAGAAGGGAATCATCTGCGAATAAAGCATGGTTAATTTCTTTTACTCCTCTCACAATTTGAAGGCCTAGAATATCCTGGTCAATTCTTCTTTTTTCCAGGATAAAGTTTAGGGCAGAGGCTTGGAGGACATAGAGCATGGATGAGAGGGGGCATCCTTGCCTAAGCCCTCGTGATGCTTTGAAGAAATCTGTAGCTCTCCCATCACCAGCGGAGCAATCCAAGGCTCGAAAATGCATGCTTTGATCCAATTTATGAAGCTAGTCCCAAAACCAAACTTGTACAAAACTTTGAACAGAAAAGAGTGCCTAACCCTATCGAAAGCATTTGTGAAGTCAAGCTTGGCTATCATACCTTTTTATTTTCTATTCAGACTTGAGTGAAGCACCTCTTGGACTAGGATTATATTATCCATGATTTGCCTTCCTTGAACAAAGCCCCCTTGGTTCTCTGGAATGAGGTCTGAAAGAAGCCCTTTCAGTCTATTGGCGATCACCTTTGAGATGGTCTTGTATCCAATGTTGCAAAGGGAAATGGGGCGAAACCTATTGAAGGAGTTTGCACCCTTTTCTTTCGGAATGAGGGCTAGGAAGGTAGAGTGCATGTTGCCCCCAACTTTTTTACAGTCTTGGGATTTTAAAACCATTTTGTGTAGTTCTTTTTTCACAATCTGCCAACAGGTTTGCACGAAATTTATTGTAAACCCATCAGGGCCTGGTGCTTTATCAGGACTCATGGCAAAGAGGGTAGCCTTTATTTCTTTCCTAGTGACCTTAGTCTCGAGCTTCTGATTCATTCTAGCTGTGATTTTAATAGGTATTTCATTTAGGAGGTTATCACTGCATCCTTGTGCCTCTACTTCATTAAAAAGCTTTTTAAAGTGAGTGTAGGCAGCCTTTTTAATGCTTGAAAAGTCCCCATAAGTATGCATGTCATCCTTTATCTCTGAAATGGAGTTGTAACCTCTTCTAGCTTGGGCTTTCTTGTGGAAGAAAGAAGTGTTTCTGTCTCTAGATTTCAACCAAAGACTTCTGGATTTTTGCCTCCAATATTCCTCCTCCTGTCTATAGGCATTCTGAAAATTTTGTTGTAGCTCTTCCTCTCTTTTTAGAGTATCACTCGAAATTTTAGCCTCTTCCATGTAGTCTTGATGAGAATCAAGAGCTTCTTGGGTTTCCTTTCTTTCCTCCGCAGGACTAGGAATGATTTTAGCCCAACTTTTCAAAGCTAACTTGACTCTTCTTAGCTTCTCCTCCCAAACGAAGAATGGAGACCCCATGACCAACATCTTCCATATTTCTTCGACCTTCTTTAAAAATTCCTTTTGGTTTATCCAAAGAGGACTAAATCGAAAGGGGATAGGACCTAAATTCCTTTGGGCTGAGAGAGTCAGCTTTATAGGCTTATGATCTGAAATGTTGTTAGATAGAATATTCATTTTCGTGTCAAGACCAAGAAGGAGATAGAAACTTTGAAGGAGAAATCTATCTAATCTGGCAGTGATATGCCTAGGACCCACCCGTTTATTTGACCAGGTGTACTTACCTTGGCAAGGCTTGATATCAAAGAGATCCCAGTCATGGATGAGGTCCTCCACCCACTCTCGAGCCGGATCTCTTATAATGTTGCCCCCTTTCTTTTCGCTTTGGCTGAGGGAGATGTTCAGGTCCCCTGCAATTATAATATTTTCCAGGACTTCCTCGTCTACTAAGGATCTCAGAGAGTCCCAACAAGATTTATTTTCCCCTGCATTTACCGAAACATATACATTGAAAAGACCGAAAACCTCCTTCAAGTCTATATGCTGAAATTTTGTGAACAACCAGTGAACATTTTTTTTCTCAGCTACCATATTGAATTTGGAAGCGTTCCAAAGAGTTCCTAGACCTCTGGATGCCCCTCTGGCTGAGACAACCTTTTCTCCAGTAACTTTTTTTGTTTTGATGGAAGATATTTTCCTCTAATTTTGTCTCCTGGACAAGCATTATGTCTGGGTTTTCTGTCATGATCAGGGTCTTCATGGCTTCTTCTTTCATCTTACTTCCCAAACCTCTGCAATTCCAGGAAATCACTTTCATTATTTATTTTTATGAGAGTGGGGGCCCCCCTTGGAGCCATGTCCTTGGTTTCTTGCCAGCTTAGGGGTTTTAGCCAATTTTTTTTCCAAAGTTGGTTGACTTCCCTGCACTTTGTCTTTATATGTTTCTTTTTCTCTCTTGTCCCTGGATGATGACCTTCCTCTTGCTGATCTCCGGAGCGTGGTGAGAGAGTCTCCTATCTCTCCTTCCTCCTCAGATTCTTCCGACCCTTGGTTTTCCACATCGTTGGTTGTGCGCTTGTCTTTGGAACTGTCAAGTTCTCTTTCCCCATGCCTTAAGTCCTTTATCATTGTATCCTCAATTGGCTCATTGTCTTCCGTTCTTGTTTTCTCTATATGCTCTTTCTGAGGCGGATCCCTTTCAGGAAGGTCTTGAGAAACCAAGTCAAGGGTTTCAAACATATTTCCTGAATCTTTTGGGTGGATGATTTTCTGGGACGTGCTATTGCCTTTGGATTGATATCCTTTGCTCTTTTCCTGTCCTGCCGTATTTGAGACCTTGGGGTTAGTTTTGGATCTCTTGACCTGTTTCCATCCTTCCTCTTTGCCCTTATCTTCCTCATTTTTTTTTGGACAATTTATGGCGAAGTGACCGTAATCGTGGCACCTGTTGTTCCAGAGTTTGTGTTTTAAGGCTATAAAACACACCGTCTAGGCATCCAAAAATGATAACACTTATTAAACAATGAAACAAGGGAAACTAGATCAGAGTCGGTTTCTCAACTGTCTCTGTCTTTCTTCTCTTTGTTCC
>ML832454.1:0-27554 GCA_009831015.1 Picea engelmannii | reverse complement strand
ATGTGTGACCATGTAATCCAGATTGGAACCTCGATTATTTGAAATGGAAAAAGTTGTTTTTTTGGTTATTTTGTGCTTAAGAACACTTGTTAATTTCCATGCTTAAAGCATGTTTTTCATGCCTTGGTGAAGCCTAATTCAATCTTGAGAGAAGCCCACAAATTCCTTTGAAATTGGCTATGAAAAAGAAGGCTATGCAAATTTTTTGTTTTGTGGAGGTATAGACAAAAATACATGTAGATCTTGTTGCTATGCAATCTGCATAAATTAAGGCCAAAAGGTTTGGAATATGACTAAGTTAAAAGGTGATGCAATGATAAGAAAATTGCAGAAACATGAGATGCATGAACTATCGACTTAGTGGGAAGCACACAGAGATGGGGCAAGGCATGGTATAGAGTGTTATCTTTTTTCTCTTATCTCTACACATCACAAAAGAAACAATTCTAAAGAAATAAGGTTATCAGAGACATGGCACAAGGCTTGAGGTTTAAAAGCACAAGGATAAGGTGGAAGTCAGAGGGAGTCTAACTCCATGCTCCACACTCTGCATCAAAGTAAAAAGACATACAGAGCATGAGAGATACTTGTCTCTGCATGAACACTTCCTCATAATAGAATAAGTAGGTGGTCCAAGAAAAGAAGTTTGATACTCAGCTACCGTGTGACATGGCCATACAAGATTGCACAACCTATATAGGGTGACTGACCAAAGGTCACCATGTGGCAAAAAAAGGAGGCCCAAAAGGTCATTTCCTACATAGAAAGAACCTAATTCCTAGGAAAGGCATTGTAACAATTTGTAGATGTTGTTGGCATCCAAGGACATTGGAAGAATAATGGGATAGGTTTGTTAATTAGAGAGATGATTTCCATAATTGTTTCTTGAGTCCTTTGGCTTCTAATTGACTATGAAGGAGATAAAAGCCAAAGTTATAGATAGAGAAAGGGTTCCTTCTTTAGAGTTATTAGGTCTATGCGAAGGGAAATAGTGGGTGAATATAAGAAGAGATTTGGCATCCCATTACAAGAAGGTCGATAGTCTCCATACTCATAGAGAAGATATCCAAGAACTCACAAAGAGTAGTAGAAGAGATATGTCAAATTGTGTTTGATTCGATGTTTTGGAATCATTGATAGTTGGTTCATTGAGGCATTAAAGGTTGTTTTTGGAAGTTTCCCATTCAGCAGTAGTGAAGAAGGTAACAACATTCCATAGACCATGAAGGAGTTCCAAAGTTTGTATAGAGAAGGAGAAGATTCCCATCCTTTGTAGTTTTTCTAGAGCTAAGATTCCAAAGCAAGAGAGGGACAAACATAGATGTCATGTCTACGAGAATAGATCACCTATAATTGGAGGTGAACCTTTCTTACAAATAAGAGGAATCCATTGTTGATATTTCATTGTCATCATATAGAGAAAACAAGAATATATGTTATACACTAGTGATCGCCTAGTTTTGTGTATCAAGACTGGATTAAGGATGGTACACTTTTCTTTTTCCTTAAGTCACCGACATAGGGATAATAGATCTCTTGCTAACCTTTATTTGTAATACATTGTTTCATGAGATTCTTTGGAATCGAGCAAGCCTCCTCTTTGATGTTGGTTTTCCCATTTGAGTTTCCAAGGTAAATCCTACATGTTCTTTGTTATGTGATTGCTACGAGTTTTGTTGTTTCAAATTCTTTGTTTAGATGCACAATAAAATCTAAATATAGCAATAGTGTAATCATAATACAATTACATAATAATAATTGAGAAAAACAAGGGACAACAAGGTTAGATAAACCAACACAGGAAATAACATTTAATTTTTACATTTAAAAGTTTAATAACACATGTATTGGTGAATTTCCTTCACCATAAGATGAGAAGTTATGGATCATATTGGTATTAGAGTGATGTATCCTTGGCAAGGTGCACAATTAAGGAAAGAATTGGAATAGACTTATATTCCAATAATAGGAAGACTAAACCTCACAAGTAATGGTATATATTCATCTTATTTTCCAATAAGAATTGGAATAGACTCTGTCTTGTTGGAATATAAGATGGAATATGGATTGGAAGACTATGCTTCATTGTAATATAAGGATTGGAATAGACTTATATTACAATAATAGGAAGACTAAACCTCACAAGTAATGGTATATATTCATCTTATTTTCCAATAAGAATTGGAATAGACTCTGTCTTGTTGGAATATAAGATGGAATATGGATTGGAAGACTATGCTTCATTGTAATATAAGATGGAATATATAAGGGGGAATGCAAAAATGCATATGACAATATATATTCCATCTTATATTCCAATGATTTGAAGACTACACAGTGCATAGTCTTTTCCCTATACGTCGAGGGTTTGTGAAGAACCTTCATAGGTAAAGAAGATGAAAATTATAATATTTTCAAAGTTTTGGGTTAAAGGTAGGTGGAAAATTGAAACCATAGATATTTTCAAAGTTTTTCCATTGATTTAAAATTCCAACCAAAAAGAGTCCATGGTGAATAGTGCTCAGTCACTTAAAAATCCCATTAAGAAAATTGCATTTAATATTGACTACATGCAAAGGTCATTTTACATAAATCTATGTAGAATCGTAAAGTGACAAACAAGGAAAGGTGTAATCATGAATTATTTTATGGTTACAACTTGTTCTATGTGTGACACCGTAATCCAGATTGGAACCTCGATGATTTGAAATGGAAAAAGTTATTTTTTTGGTTATTTTGTGCTTAAGAAGACTAATTAATTTCCATGCTCAAAGCATGTTTTTCATGCCTTGGTGAAGCCTAATTCAACCATGAGAGAAGCCCACAAATGCCTTTGAAATTGGCTATGAAAAAAAAGGCTATGCAAAGTTTTACTTGAGTGGAGGTATAGACAAAAAAACATGTAGAGCTTGTTGCTCTACACTCCGCATAAAGTAAGGCCAAAAGGCTTGGAATATGACTAAATTAAAAGGTGATGTGATGATAAGCAAATTGTAGAGACATGAGACGCATGGAACTATTGACTTAGTGGGAAGTACACAGAGATGGAGCAAGGCATGGTATAGAGTGTTATATTTTTGCTCTTCTCTCTACATATCACAAAAGAAACAAGTCTAAAGAAATAAGGTTATCAGAGACATGGCACAAGGATTGAGGTTTAAAAGCACAAAGTGAAGGTGGAAGTCAGAGGGAGTCTAATTCCATGCAGGGCATGAGAGATACTTTCCTCTGCATAAACACTTCCTCGTAATAGAATAAGTAGGTGGTCCAAGAAAAGAAGTTTGATACTTAGCTACCATGCGACATGGCCATACAAGATTGCACAACCTGTATAGGGTGACTGACCAAAGGTGACCATGTGGAAAAAAAATAGACGCCCAAAAGGTCTTTTCCTACATAGAAAGAACCTAATTCCTAGGAAGGGCATTATAACAATTTGTAGATGTTGTTGGCATCCAAGGACATTGGAAGAATAATGGGATAGGTTTGTTAATTAGAGGGATGATTTTTACAACTGTTTCATGAGTCCTTTGGCTTTCAATTGACTACGAAGGAGATAAAATCCAACGTTATAGATAGAGAAAGGGTTCCTTCTTTAGAGTTACTAGGTCTATGTGAAGGGAAATAGTGGGTGAAGATAAGAAGAGAGTCAGCCTCTCATTACAAGAAGGCCGATAGTCTCCATACTCATAAAGAAGATCTCCAAGCACTCATGAAGAGTAGTAGAAGAGACATGTCAAATTGTGTTTGATTCAACGTTTTGGAATTATTGATAGTTGTTCATTGAGTCATTAAAGGTTTTTTTTGGAAGTTTCCCATTCTCCAATAGTGAAGAAGGTGACAACATTCCATAGACCATGAAGGAGTTCCAAAGTTTGTATAGAGAAGGAGAAGCTTCCCATCCTTTGCAGTTTTTCTAGAGCTAAGATTCCAAAGCAAGAGAGGGAGAAACTTAGATGTCATGTCTACGAGAATAGATCACCTATAATTGGAGGTGAACCTTTCTTACATATAAGAGGATTTCATTGTTGATATTTCCTGGTCATCATATAGAGAAGACACAAATATATGTTATACACTAGTGATTGCCTAGTTTTGTGTATCAAGAGTGAATTAAGGATGGTACACTTTCATTTTTCCTTAAGTCGTCGGCATAGGGATAATAGATCTCTTGCTAACCTTTATTTGTAATACATTGTTTCATGATATTCTTTGGATTCGAGCACGCCTCCTCTTTGATGTTGGTTTTCCCATTTGGGTTTCCAAGGTAAATCCTACATGTTCTTTGTTATGTGATTTCTACGAGTTTTGTTGTTTCAAATTCTTTGTTTAGATGCACAATAAAATCTAAAGATAGCAATAGCGCAATCATAATACAATTACACAACAATAATTGACACAAACAAGGGACAACAAGGTTAGATAAACCAACACAGGAAATAACATTTAATTTTTACATTTAAAAGTTTAATAACATATGTATTGGTGAATTGACTTGACTATAAGTTGATAAATTATGGATCATATTGGTATTAGAGTGATGTATCCTTGGAAAGGTGCACAATTAAGGAAAGAAACCATGGGTAAGGCTTTGAAAAAAAAAAGATAGAAGAATTGAAAGCCATCAATGAGTAGATAAAGAAAGAGAATCAATAGTGGAGGGAGAAGTTGTAGTAATCAAAGAAGAAGAATGGAGACTTGTAATGTGAGCTCCAAACCTTATAAGAATTTATGGATTTAGTGAGGGAACAAATGGTAAGACACTAAAGATCCATCACCAATTCCATGAAGAGTTTGGATTTGTTCAATGTTCAACTTATGTAATTGGGAGAGAAGGTGAATCAATTGGATGGTCACTAAAAGAAGAGGTGCATTGAGATGATGGGACTGTTGTAGCTAGAATTAGTAGCCAAAGAAGAAATATTGAAAAAACTTCAAGTAGAATTCGAAATGATGAAGGAATAGGAAAATCCTTCCACTTTCACAATGGTTGCTTGCACCATGATTGAAACAAAAGTGGTAAGCACATCCTCTAAAACCTTTCTCATTCTAATTCAATAAAAGAGTGTTTTGGTAGCTTTGAATTGAATACCATGGGAAAAGGTTTTAATTTTATGAAAGAAATGGGCTACAATGGCCAAGGGGTTATAAGCCCCATTATAGTGGAACTTGTGCTAGAAAATGAAGGCCTAGTGTTTGGTGGTAAAGATGAAGTGGGAAAATGTTGAAAAGTTGTGAAATATCGTCAGCTTCTTGTGGAAAAATAATGCAACTCATCTCTTAAATGCTCGGCTTTAAGAGAAACTAAGACCATTTAAATCACCTTTGTCAAGGCAAAGGACATTGATTCAATGACCACTTCAAGTGAAGAAAATACAATAGTGAATGGACTAGGAAACAATCAATCTTGAAGAAGGATAGGCTCAAGAGGATGACCCCTGTTAGTCTCTAATTTTTCTTTTGATTTAGTGAGAAAATCTAATCCTAAACCCTTCCTACCTACACTTCATTGTTTGCTTTCATTTGATTTTATTCTTTGTTTTCAGTTTGTTATGTTTCACATTTTAGCTTTTTGAATAATTTCCTTAAGTTTGGGGATTTAAGACATGGTTTTACAAGATGTGTCACTTCATATGCCTATTTGAATCTTGCAAATTCAAAATTCTGCCAAGTCATTAATAACGCTACTGGAATAACATTATTCCCATAGCGCCAATATAATCATGCCATGATAAGCGCCAACCACCCTGATTTTGTTATGATTACATAAATCATGGACTGATAATCCGCATGTGTCCCATGATATCTCTTGAATCATTATACAGTTCAAACTGTTACATGATGGGATCATTCTGTACCTGCAAAGACCCTTTTCAAATCAGTCAATTTCCAAACATCATTATATGATCCTGTCACTCGTCGTTCTAATTTGTTGAATTATAAGCACATGTATTTTTCAGAAGAAACTGTTATATGCTAACAATTGGAGGTTGTAAATTCAACTTTTGAACAGTGCCAAGTTGCAACATCGTGTTATTGATATGGCACCTAAGAGAAAGGGCAAAGGGAAGAAGGCGGTCACACAGAAAAAGAGTATCATAGTTAATGAATTTTCTATCAAAGAAGAAGTATCTGCAACTAAGGTGACAAGGACCAGCAAGAGAAAGAAGCAGACTCAACACATTCCTGATGATACCCCTGTAGATGACATTAAGAAAGAAGCCATGATCAGTAGAGGTAAGAGACCCAAACTAGATGCAGAGATCGAAATGTTTTCTGATGAAGACATAAAAATGGAAGATGATTCAGATGAAGATTATAATGTTAAAACCACATTCAAACATAAATCACTAGCAACCAGTAAGAAAGGTGTTGCAGTCAAAAAAGCAAAAGAAGAAATCTGCACCTGTGTCTCAAAACCCTAGGAGAAATTCTACTAGAGTTTCCAACAAATACATGCTAAGGTCCAAAGATATGTTTGACCCATCAATCAGAGAGGAAAATGTCATAGTCATAGAAGACCATTCTAAGGACTCTAAATTAGGTGTCAAAGAAAAAGTAGAAAGGCTTCCATTACACAGGAAAACAAAAGAAGACAAAACTTGGGGAAGATACAAAGAAAAAGAAAATAAGTTGCTCAGTATTCTACAAGACCTATAACAACAACAACCACCAGATCATCAAAAGATGAAGTAGTGTTTTCTGATGACAAAGGCTATTATTTTGCATAACCAGAAAAGCTACAAGAAATACTCTGTTTTTTACCTGTTATAGTCTTTATCTTCAAGAGAGGTTACAGAACAGCTGGAGATGAATTTGTTGAAAAAAAAAGAGGATTTTGTTGGGAACATGCCCCTTCACAAAAACCTTTCTTGGTTTTTACACAACTATCACATTTTAAGAGATTCAGATATATCTTTGAGGCCTAATTTTCTGATAAAGCTACATGAAATACTCTGTTTTTACCTGTTTTAGTGTTTTTCTTCAAGAGAGTTTGCAGAACATATGGAGAGGAATTTGTTGAAACCAAAAGAGGTTTTTGTTGGGAACATTCCCATTTACAAAAAACTCTCTCGTGTTTTACACAACAATCACATTTTAAGAGATTCGAATTGATCTTTGAGGCCTATTTTTCTGCGATTTCATAATAAATAATTTCCTGTTTTAGTCAGTAATTTTGGGAGAGGTTGCAGAACAGATGGTGATGAATTTTTGGAAACAAAAAGAGGTTTTTGTTGGGAACGAGTCCCTTCACAAAAAAATATCTCGGTATTTACACATCTATCACCGTTTGAGAGATACGAAGAGATTGTTGGACCCTATTTTTCAGGAATTTGCCAGATTTATTTTCCTAAACAATCTCATGGACAACAGTTGACAAGCCACCTCATCAATTTGAATTGGAGATCAGATTGGATCTTTTCCATGATTATTTTAAACAAGAAACTAAATATAGATGAGGAGTTTTTCAGATCCATAGCTTTTGGATCTTGATTATTATGTATTGTTTCTATATAAACTTAGTAGAGGGAGAAGTTAAGGAGGGGGGAAAATTGGAGATCCAAAGGACCTGTTTTGGAAACACCTTGTAAGACATTACTGTTCTATTTGACACTTAATAGAAAAGGCATATGGATGGTTAGACTCTCTTTTCTAATCTGTTCTTCTCTCTTCATGCTTGAGCTCATTATTCAAACTACAAAGCATGTGTTTTCTTGATTATTGATTAATACAGTAAGGAACTTGTTGTGGTGATTATTTTCAAGTTTTGATTTCAGGCCAATGTTTGTGTTTCTTAATGATATTTTGAGATAAGAATTTATGTGAAGTTGACAAATTGGAAACTTCATTTTCTCTTTTTCTTATTGGTCTAATCCATCTATGTGACTACCTGTTAACTAGTCAATGGGATATCTTCTGTTCTTATTTTGATTTTCTTGTTTATTTTATAACCTTTGAACCAGTTTTCAACCACCTCATTCAAAACCAAACCATAAAAACCTTCAAAACACTTTTGCAATAAATCAATGATGCCCTAGCTTTCCCTCTCACAGTCAAGTGCAAATTTAGGGACTAACATCTTTTGGCGTCGTTGTCGGGGACGAAGTAGCGAAGAAATCTTCCCTGGGAGAATGACAACGACCAGATCCTCTTCTTGATGGTGAACAGGAAGAGGAAATATGTTTGATTGTATACCTTTCACCATGATGACTCCATAGTCTAAATATCAATAGGTGACTCCACTGGGGATCCAAGTATGGAAGCCCTTTTGGCTCAAAGGTTTTCCTTTTGTGACTTTTCAGATGTAGTTGGTTTTCCAAACCCAATTCTTAGCAGAGATGAATGGGAAAGTATCCTTCCTACATTTAAAGGTGAAGATTGGGAGGTTCCAGCCGAACATATGCTAGATTTTCATGAGTTTATTCATGAACATCAGATTGTGCATGAGGATGTCAAGATCAATCTTTTCAGATACTTGTTGAAGGGAGCATCCCTCAACTGGTGCAGATCTTTTCCAGCTTCAAGTATTAACTCGTTGGCAAGTTTTCATAATGCTTTCAATATATTTTGTAAAGAAAAATTTTCAGCTGAAAGTCTTTTTGAAAATTGCTGTGATGTATTTGAGAAGCATATTCAGCAGAAATAAATTTTTTCTCCTGATGGTAAGGATGAAAATTATGTTGTTGAGGAAGATCATGAAGATTCAATTGATGACAGGGACAAAGATTGCATAGTTGTAGACGGATTTGATCTTATCTCTGATGCACATGATGCACATGCTGTTTTTGATTTGAATGAAAAATTTCCTGTTTATGATGAGTATAAGGAACAAGTATTTCCTCAACATATTGTTGTTGATAAATCTAGTAAACATAACAGTATTGATGAAGGTTATCAACAACCTATTATCTTTATGGTGACAGAAGCTGAGCAACAGATTTATGAATCTTTATGGTGACAGAAGCTGAGCAACAGATTTATGAAAACAACCTGCACATTAGTCATGAACATTTGGAACCAGTATATGGCAGTATCGAGCAACAATAAGAGGTAACCATTTTCAGCTATCAATCTACTTCTTTCCATGATCCGGTAGCCATTTATATGGATTTATGTTTCTCAGAAGATTTTAGCCTTGCAATTTTTGGAATTAAATCAGACGATGGTTGTAGTTATGTGTCACAAATTAAAGTTATGTTACACATAATAAATTTTTCTCTGATTTCTATCTACATTGAAAGAGATTTGGTAAATGGTTAGATCTTATCATGGCTTCATTGGAAGCATGATGTCACATAATGAGCCAGTTTTTACTCGTTGGAAGTAGGAATAGATAGAAGAATAAGCTCGCCATCAAGTATGTGATTCTTTCTAGTCTGTTAGTTTGCAGTAGAAAGTTTGGTTTCAACATTCTGTTAGAGTTTGAATAAGTTGCATGAGTTTGAGCTTGATTCGATGTTTTGGAATCATTGATAGTTGGTTCATTGAGGCATTAAAGGTTATTTTTGGAAGTTTCCCATTCTATAGTAGTGAAGAAGGTGACAACATTCCATAGACCATGAAGGAGTTCCAAAGTTTGTATAGAGAAGGATAAGCTTCCCATCCTTTGTAGTTTTTCTAGAGCTAAGATTCCAAAGCAAGAGAGGGACAAACATAGATGTCATGTCTATGAGAATAGATCACCTATAATTGGAGGTGAACCTTTCTTACAAATAAGAGGAATCCATTTTTGATATTGCATTGTCATCATATAGAGAAAACAAGAATATATGTTATACACTAGTGATCGCCTAGTTTTGTGTATCAAGAGTGGATTAAGGATGGTACACTTTTCTTTTTCCTTAAGTCACTGGCATAGGGATAATAAATCTCTTGCTAACCTTTATTTGTAATACATTTTTTCATGAGATTCTTTGGAATCGAGCAAGCCTCCTCTTTGATGTTGGTTTTCCCATTTGAGTTTCCAAGGTAAATCCTACATGTTCTTTGTTATGTGATTGCTACGAGTTTTGTTGTTTCAAATTATTTGTTTAGATGCACAATAAAATCTAAAGATAGCAATAGTGCAATCATAATACAATTACATAATAAGAATTGACACAAACAAGGGACAACAAGATTAGATAAACCAACACAGGAAATAACATTTAATTTTTACATTTAAAAGTTTAATAACAAATGTATTGGTGAATTTCCTTCACCATAAGTTGAGAAGTTATGGATCATATTGGTATCAGAGTGATGTATCCTTGGCAAGGTGCACAATTAAGGAAATAATTGGAATAGACTTATATTCCAATAATAGGAAGACTAAACCTCACAAGTAATGGTATATATTCATCTCATTTTCCAATAAGAATTGGAATAGACTCTGTCTTGTTGGAATATAAGATGGAATATGGATTGGAAGACTATGCTTCACTGTAATATAAGGATTGGAATAGACTTATATTCCAATAATTGGAAGACTAAACCTCACAAGTAATGGTATATATTCATCTTATTTTCCAATAATAATTGGAATAGACTATGTCTTGTTGGAATATAAGATGGAATATGGATTGTAAGTCTATGCTTCATTGAAATATAATATGGAATATATAAGGGGGAATGCAAAAATGCATATGAAAATATATATTCCATCTTATATTCCAATGATTTGACAATTACACTGTGCATAGTCTCTGCCCTATATGTCAAGGTTTTGTGAAGAACCTTCATAGATAAAGAAGATGAAAATTATAATATTTTCAAAGTTTTGGGTCAAAGGTAGGTGGAAAATTGAAACCATAGATATTTTCAAAGTTTTTCCATTGGTTTAAAATTCCAACCAAAAAGGGTCCATGGTGAATAATGCCCAGTCACTTAAAAATCCCATTTAAGCAAATTGCATTGAATATTGACTACATGCAAAGGTCATTTTACATGAATCTATGTAGAATCGTAAAGTGACAAACAAGGCAAGGTGAATCATGAATTATTTTATGGTTACAACTTGTTTTATGTGTGACCCCGTAATCCATATTGGAACCTCAATGATTTGAAATGGAAAAAAAGTTATTTTTTTGGTTATTTTGTACTTAAGAACACTTGTTAATTTCCATGCTTAAAGCATATTTTTCATGCCTTGGTGAATCCTGATTCAACCTTGAGAGAAGCCCACAAATTCCTTTGAAATTGGCTATGAAAAAGAAGGCTATGCAAAGTTTTAGTTTTGTGGAGGTATAGACAAAAATACATGTAGATCTTGTTTCTCTACACTCCGCATAAAGTAAGGCCAAAAGGCTTGGAATATGACTAAGTTAAAAGGTGATGTGATGATAAGAAAATTGAAGATACATGAGATGCATGTAACCATCGACTTAGTGGAAAGAAAACAGAGGTGGGGCAACACATGGTATAGAGTGTTATCTTTTTTCTCTTATATCTACACATCCCAAAAGAAACAATTCTAAATCAATAAGGTTACCAGAGACATGGCACAAGGCTTGAGGTTTAAAAGCACAAGAAGAAGGTGGAAGTCAAAGGGAGTCTAACTCCATGCTCCACACTCTACATCAAAGTAAAAAGGCATGCAGAGCATGAGAGATACTTGTCTTTGCATGAACAATTCCTCATAATAGAATAAGTAGGTGGTCCAAGAAAAGAAGTTTGATACTTAGCTACCATGCGACATGGCCATACAATATTGCACAACCTATATAGGGTGACTGACCAAAGGTCACCCTATGGAAGAAAAAGGAGGCCCAAAAGGTCGTTTCCTACATAGAAAGAACCTAATTCCTAGGAAAGGCATTGTAACAATTTGTAGATGTTGTTGGAATCCAAAAACATTGGAAGAATAATGGGATAGGTTTGCTAATTAGAGGGATGATTTCCATAATTGTTTCTTGATTCCTCTGGCTTTCAATTGACTACGAAGGAGATAAAATCCAAAGTTATACATAGAGAAAGGGTTCCTTCTTTAGAGTTATTAGGTCTATGTGAAGGGAAATAGTGGGTGAAGATACAAAGATATTTGACCTCCCATTACAAGAAGGTCAATAGTCTCCATACTCATAGAGAAGATCTCCAAGCATTCACGAAGAGTAGTAGAAGAGACATGTCAAATTGTGTTTGATTCAACGTTTTGGAATCATTGATATTTGGATCATTGAGGCATTAAAGGTTGTTTTTGGAAGTTTTCCATTCTGTAGTAGTGAAGAAGGTGACAACATTCCATAGACCATGAAGGAATTCCAAAGTTTGTATAGAGAAGGACAAGCTTCCCATCCTTTGTAGTTTTTCTAGAGCTAAGATTCCAAAGCAAGAGAGGGACAACATTCGATGTCATGTCTACGAGAATAGATCACCTATAATTGGAGGTGAACCTTTCTTACAAATAAGAGGAATCCATTGTTGATATTGCATGGTCATGATATAGAGAAAACAAGAATATATGTTATACACTAGTGATCGCCTAGATTTGTGTATCAAGAGTGGATTAAGGATGGTACACTTTCCTTTTTCCTTAATTCACCGGCATAGGGATACTAGATCTATTTCTAACCTTTAGTTGTAATACATTGTTTCATGAGATTCTTTGGAGTCGAGCAAGCCTCCTCTTTGATGTTGGTTTTCCCATTTAGGTTTCCAAGGTAAATCCTACATGTTCTTTGTTATGTGATTGCTATGAGTTTTTTTGTTTCAAATTCTTTGTTTAGATGCACAATAAAATCTAAAGATAGCAATAGCGCAATCATAATACAATTACATAATAATAATTGACACAAACAAGGGACAACAAGGTTAGATAAACCAACACAAGAAATAAGATTTAATGTTTGCATTTAAAATTTTAATAGCATATGTATTGGTGAATTGCCTTGACCATAAGTTGAGAAGTTATGGATCATATTGGTATTAGAGTGATGTATCCTTGTCAAGGTTCACAATTAAGGAAAGAAACCATGGGAAAGGCTTTCAAAAAAGAAAATATCGAAGAATTGAAAGCCATCAATGAGTAGATAAAAAAGAGAGTCAATAGTGGAGGGAGAAGTTGTAGTAATCAAAGAAGAATAATGGAGACTTGTAATGTGAGCTCCAGACCTTATAAGAATTTATGGATTTAGTGAGGGAACAACTAGTAAGACACCAAAGGTCCATCCCCAATTCCATGAAGAGTTTGGATTTGTTCAATGTTCAACTCATGTAATTGGGAGAGAAGGTGAATCAGTGGGATGGTCACTAAAAGAAGAGGTGCATTGAGATGTTGGGACTGTTGTAGCAAGAATTAATATCCAAAGAATAAATATTAACAAAACTTCAGGTAGAATTCAAAATGATGAAGGAATGGGAAAATCCTTCCACTTCCACAATGGATGCTTGCACAATGATTGAGACAAAAGTGGTAAGCACATCCTCTGAAACCTTTCTCATTCTAATTCAATAAAAGAGTGTTTTGGTAGCTTTGAATTGAATACCGGAGTAAAAGGTTTTAATTTTATGAAATAAATGGGCTACAATGGACAAGGTGTTATAGACCCCATTATAGTGGAACTCATGTTAGAAAATGAAGGCCTAGTGTTTGGTGGTAAAGATGAAGTGAGAAAATGTTGAAAAGTTTTGAAATATCACTAGCTTCTTGTGGCAAAATAATGCAACCCATTGCTTAAATGTTTTTCTTTAAGAGAAACTAAGACCATTGAAATCACCTTTGTCAAGGCAAAGACAATTAAACCAATGGCCACTTCAAGTGAAGAAAAGACAATAGTGAATGGAGTAGGTAGCAGTCAATCTTGAAGAAGGATAGGCTCAAGAGGGTGACCCCAACATCTAAAACTAAACTAACTCTTGGGAGACCAAGAAATCAAACCTACAAGCACAAGAGTGAAACAAAGAGGTATGTACATTGAGGAAAATCATCTCTTGTTCACTTTTGTTATAATAAGAAAGGCCACAAGGCTACAGATTATTGGTGTTTTGATATATGCTCATCTTGTGGATTGAGAGGCCACTATGTAGCTTCATGCTAAAAGAAACAAGATTTATACAAAAGGACAGATTATTTCAAGGAGGAAAAACCTAGGAAAATCTCCTCAAATGAATAGAAAATCTCAAAGGGAAAAAACAAGAATATAGTACCTAATAGTGAGAATAGTAGCAAGAAATATTGTAGGCATTGCAAGTTGGATGGAAATCGGGATACAAAATTTTATAGGTTACATATCGAACTTCATCCCAAGAACCATATATCTAAACCAAAGAGAAGGTGGATATCAAAGGTCAAGGGAGAAGACAACATGCTTACATATACATTCCTAGAGGCAACGGTAGTAAAATAAGACATTTATACTAGAGAAGAGGTTATATATGGTAGAGAAACACAATCATTAAGAGAAATATCTAAAAGATTCATAGCCTCTAAGTTGCAAGGAATTTATCCATGGAAAACACTTTTAGTATGGAGAATACACTAGCTTGAATGAATCTTTTAAGACTCAACAACTTCAAAGAAAGAATGATTTGATCACATTGGTAAGGGAACTAATAAAGTTGCTTCATATTTTATTTGTTATTGTGTTTTCTTTACCATTTTCCAATTGTTGTTCAGAGATGCATAGTTTTGAATGCACTACTCAGTCTCAAGATGTGGAAGCTATGGCATTGAAGTAGGGAAAGGTTTTGAATGCTAAAGTTCAACAAATAGATTAGGCAAACATGTTGGAGATTCATATATTCTTTGTATGTAGGTTGTGAATTTATGCACAAGGTGTTAGCTACAACATGTGGAATGTTCTCTCATTCATCAACGTTAATTGGAGTTTGGGGTAACACCCCGAAATTATTTTGGATTATCTTTTTTTTTGTTCTTTTTTGTATAATGGTTTTTGGCCCATTGTACTCTAATATTGATTAAGGGATCAAGGTTGTAATCTAATATATGTTAGAGAATTAAGGCTTTGGATATTGAAAAATACCTAAATGTTGTATTGTGAATAGTTAAGTTAATACACCAAAGAAGATAGCTCTAAGTTAGGATGGTTTTCTTAGTTCAAGGTTTCCAAGGTAAATCTCTATGTATTGAATGTTTGTTCCATTGTTTACTTTCTATTTTGTTAAAGAATTTGTATGCATTGCTTCACTTGAAAAGGTTTCAAACTTACAAAACTTTGGAAGAAGGGATCATATGGGTATCTGAGAACATGTGCTCCTACCATAATGGAAGGATGAATGGCTAGAATTTATTTATTCGATAAGCACATCCATAGGAAGAAGATGCCAAGACATCCATAACATCGTTGTTGTATTTTCCTTAATGCTAATTGAGATGTAAAGGTAGACAAAGATTCATATTGTTTTAGAGATATGCAAGATGAGAGATATCAATGGTGCAAAAAGATGCATTTTCTTCAATGGATAGGCTAAAAGACTTGAGAGATAAATTTGCATACGGAAAATACATTGTTTCTCAAGTATTTTGTTTCACCATCATAATTTGTGTGGGAATTTAAAAAAAAAATCCATTGAGAAAATACACCAATTTATAGGAAAGGGCAACCATTTTTTTATTTGTGCCTTCTTGCTCTAAGGTATAATGGGACATGCTAAAACGAGGTGACCCCATTTGGGAATGTAGACCTTCAAATTAACTTTATAATTGAAGTATGGTGTGAAGCAGATTTATCCACAATCAACAAATTTAGAATGCAAAAACCCTATCAATAAGATTGAAAGCTTATAGGGACCAAAAGTTTCCAATGGGGAGGTGTGATCTGAATTGGATCCTCTAAGATTTGAACTAGTAGAGGTTATTCTTTGGTTATTTTGTGTTTAATAAAACTCATGAATTTGCATGATTAAATATATTTTTCATGTCTTGTTAAAGCCTAATTCAAACTTTGAGAGAACCTTGCAAATGCTTTTGAAATTGTCTAAGGAAAAGAAAACAAACACATAGTTTTAGTTGTGTGGAGGTATGGACATAAAAACATGTAGAGCTTATTGATCCATGCTCTACACTATGTAAATAAAGGCCAATTGGATTGGAATATGGCTAAGTTAAAATGCCATATTGTATCAAGAAGCACATTTCGTTGGGAGGTGTGCATCATTGTCAACGTGGTGGGAAGCATGTGGGGTTGGGGCAATGCATGTGACTAAGTGTTATCTTCGTGCTCTGCACACTTCTGCATACTATAAAAGAAACAACTCTAGAGACACAAGGTTATAAGAGATAAGGAACAAGACTAAAGTTTTAAAAGGCACAATGAAAATGTAGGAGTCAGAGGGAGTCTAACTCCATGCTCCACACTCCTCACCAAAGTAAAAATCCATGCAAAGCATGAGACATGCTTTTCTTTGCATGAACACTTCCGCATAATACAACAATTTGGTGACCAAAGAAAAGAAGATTGATTCCTAGCTAGCATATGATGCGGTCACACAAGATGGTGCCACATGTACAAGGTGACCAATCAAAGGATGTTGCATGGAAAAATGAAGGAGGATTAAAAGGATGTCTCTTGTATAGAAAGAACCTGACACCTATATTAGGCATTGTCACAGTTTCTAGAGGCTATTGGCATTCAAAAAGGATACATGAATAGTCAAATAGGTTCATTGGGTAGATAAGGGGTTTCCATAACCATTTCTTGAGTCCTTTGACATTATGCTTGAATGCAAATTAGAAAGATTAAAACCATAACAATAAATAAAGAAAGGGTTCTTCCTTTAGAGTTACTAAGTCCATGTGAAGAGAAATAGGTAATGAAGTTAAGAAGATTCAACCTCCCATTACATAGAACAAGACAATAATCTTCATATTCATAGAGAAAGAGCTCCAAACACTCACAAAGAGTAATAGAAGATATATGTCAACTATGTTGGTTCGACATTTTGGAATTATCGACAATTGACTCATTGAGGCACTAAAGGCCATTTTGGTAAGTTGTCCATACTGTAGTAGTGAATAAAGAGACAAGCAGGTTCCAGTGTTTGTGCAAAGAGAGATAAGTCTTCCTAGCCTTCATAGTTTTGCTTGAGTCAAGATTCTTGAGAAGAAAAAGGACAAACTTATTGTTGTGTATACAACGAGATATTAGCTATAGTTTGGATGGTGAGTCTTTCTTCTAATAAGAGAAATCCATTATTGATATTGCTTGGTCACCGTCTAGAGAAACAAGAATCTATGTTACATACCAATGATTTCTTAGTTGTGAGTATCAAGAGTGTATTAAGGGTGGTACCCTTTCCTTTTTCCTTAAGTCAATGGTATAGGGATAACTGAGCTCTAGTTGAGCCTGATTTGTTTTTGTGTCTACAACAAGAGATTTCTTATAGTTTGGATGGTGAGTCTTTCTTCCAAAACGTGAGGAGGACATCACTGATATTGTTTGGTTATTATCTAGAGAAAACAAGAATTCCTATTATACACCTATGGTTTCTTAGTTGTGAGTATCAAGAGTGGATTGAGGGTGGTACCCTTTCCTTTTTCCTTAAGTCACTGGCATATGGATAACAGATCCCTAACGAAGCTTGATTTGTAATTTACTATTTCATGGGATTCTTTAGAGCTAAGAAAGTCTCCTCTTTGATGTTGGTTTTCCCATTTGGGTTTTTAGGGTAAATCCTATATGTTATTTGGCATGTTATTGAATGAGTTTATTGTTTCAAATTATTTGTTTAGATGCACAATAAGTTTTGAAGATAGCAATAGCACAATCATAAGACAATTACATAGTAGTGATTAAATGAAACAAAACACAAGTTTAAATAAATTAGGACAATAACTAACATTTAATTTTCATATTTAAAGAATTAATAGCATTTTTACTGGTGAATTGAATCGGACGTATGTTGAAGGATTACAAATCACTCAATGGTTACTAGTTGTATTACTTGTTGCTTCATGGTTTTGACTAGAATTTATGTGGACTAATTTCATGGTTATGAATAGAATGAAATACCATTAAATATCAAATTCTAGTAGTGAAATCATTAAAGGAGAAGCTTTGATGCCATGTCCATAGATATTCTAGGATAAAATGGATAAAGAAATAGAAGGTGGTGGGAATGAGGTTGAAAATCCTCATGCATAAGGGAAAAGGAAGAACTTAAATCCACCTACAATCTAACCACCACCGTGCTAGACCCAACTCCAAAGAGGCAATTTTGGCTTTATAGAAAGAAATCAAAGCCCTAATAACAATAGTAGATGAATTGCAATAACCTAAACATCATTTAATCCCTGGGAATTAGGGTGGAAAAGGTGGAGTTAAACAATCAACAACTCATAACATATGACCAAGGAAAATAAAACATCATCCAAACCCTAGAAATGTGCCTCAAATGTATTGAGATATAAATCAACACCTTACAAAACACTTAAAAGATTGAGAATAATAACATTTTTGAGATGGGAGGGGACCACATCCAAAGGGGGAAAGAATCATACAAGAAGCCATATGATTGAGGAAATGAAGGAATTATTGGTTATGAAATTGAATAACTGGACATTGTGTTGAAAGAACAACTAAAAATACCAAAACTTGGGTAGAGATAAAATGAATTGGTCGGGGAATGTTGGGGGACATGCAACATGGTTACACCCAAGGAGGTGGGGTCTATTATTTTGGAAGAACACGAGAAACAAAGTAGCTCCCAAGAACATTATAATTGAAGGAGTGGAGGAGAAAAATGAGGATGAAGACATAATAGGGACAAAGATAGGTGTCTTGAGAGATTCATAAGGCAGGTACCCCCAATATAAATAATAGAATGGGTGGGAAAATAATAGAGCTGAGAAGGTAGAGAAATATCATTGAAGGTCACACTCTATAACAAATGAGATAGAGTTCAAACCTTGTGAGAAATAAGTGGTTGAAGGGGTCAAAATGGTTCATTGATGAGGATCATACATCTATCCAACAAGAGGAAAAATTGAAAGAGTGGGCCTTAGTGAAGGAAGCAAAGAACCAATGCAACTAGTGGGCCATCCTTTGGAGTGACAAATGAAAGATCCTTGAATAGTTTAGAGCCACAATTTCCAAATATAGAGACATGGATTACATGACCTAGGGAAAAATAAATGTAATGGTATGGAATTGAAGAGGATACACTTGGAGGAGGCGTTACAATTTCAGGGCACTACCAAGAAAGATAGAATGTAGTAGTACTAGTTGAAACTCATGAACATAAAGGTTGTAAAATTCAAGAAATTCAAGGGTACAAAAAATAGTTATCTCAAAACCAAGCGGCAAGTTATCATCAAGGGAACGATGGGATTTCCTGAATTATAAATGAGGAGTTGAAAACTATCATAAAGTTAAAGAAAAGAGACAAAAATAATCAATATGTTTTGTTATAAATACAAGAGGGAAACACTAGCACCTTCTTTGTAGTGTGCTACTTCACCCTTTACAACAGAGAACATGAATTCTTTAAATAAGCTTCATTGAATAAAATACCATGGGACAATAAAATACCTATGGTAAGCCCATCATTTACTGAATCAAGGCTAACCCACCATTCTTTCCTTTAAACTTGAATTGGGATAAACAATTATCTCCCTTAAAGTTTATTAACCGATATCTAAGATTACAACATGTCAACCCCTTCAATTTTCTCACCTAGGTATACATCTAGACCTTACACGAGTGAACCATCAAATCAATGGTATGCATGACTAAATTGGTCTTATGGCCATATGAAAATTTATGTGTGATCAACTCCAATCCCACAAATTCTTACCATTGTATTCGTGGGCATATAATGCTTGAAACATACACCTGCTTCATTTCCCACATTGCTTTCTACTCTAATAACTACATGTATCGAGCACTTATTCATTCTCTCTCTTTAGTTTGTCATGTAAAAATTCCAAGCACATGTGACTAATGTCCTTATGATCTCAATTAAACAAGTAAATTGTTGAATTTAATTAATACAAGAATTAAAATCAAACCATAGCATCGATCACACAATAGATGGAAAAAAATAGAGGAATCATAAAACAGTTTCACACATACATAGGTAATTACTCCTTTAAATCATATTTTCATTCCTCCAAAAAACTTACAAGAAAACCTCCACAATATGCCAAAAAAATAGCAATTGCACAGTTACAAAAGCACCTCAAACTGAGTTGTACGAACATGTTGAGAGTACGACCTATTGTACAGACTCTGTTGCATGGTTTACTAAATGTATGACTTGTCTGTGTGACTATACCGATGTTCGTATGACTGTACTAACATGTTATGTATGATTGTATATATGTGTACTGTACAACCTTATGATGCAGTTCAGATTCACCTTTCCTGAATTCCTTCTTTCACTCTCTCTCGATCACTCAACCTACTCAATTGTTCAACTCAATGTGTATGTGTTTGTGTTTATGCAAACTCTTTATCTTGAACTATATTTATACTTTTAGCTGAGACCAAAACCCTAATCTGATTGTGAGATTACTTCTAGTCCTAGTCATGCATGCACGAAATACACTTTTAGACTCAAAAACTAAATATAAAACTTTTTACCTTTTTACTGAAGTGAATTACAAAATGGAATTACTTTTCGAAAATATAAATATGTTGAATTACTTCTTGCATGTTCACACTGAACCTGTGTAAAAGTTCTTGTCCGAGTTATATTTCTCAACACTCCCTCTTAGCGAAGAAGGAATTATGCACCATCCAAGTTTGTCTCTGAATGCTTCAAACTTCCCTTTTTTTAAGGGCTTGGTCAAAATACCATCTACCTACTGATCCATAGGATTATAATGGAGCTTCACTACTCCCTTCTAAACCCTGTCTCCTAGGAAGTGATATTTGATTTCTATATGCTTGGACCTGTCATGAAACACTAGATTCTTAAAGAGTATGATACAACTCTCATTATCACAGTAAATGACTATAGGTTCCAACTTCTGATCAAACAAACCTACAAGTAACTTGTGAAGCCATATGGCCTCACAACAAGTAGTATTGGTTGCCATGTACTCTACCTCTACTGAGCTAAGTTCTATAGAAGTCTTCTTCTTGTTGAACCATGATATCATTGCTAATTCCAAGATAAAGAATCACCCTGATATGCTCTTCTTGTCTGTTGCACCACCTAACTAATATAAGTACAAATACCCTTGCATATTCACTTCACCATCTCTAAGATATCTCAAACCATACTCCATTGTCCCCCTCAAATACTTGAGCACATGCTTTGTTTCTACCCAATTCTCTTGCCTTGGCTCCACCATGAACTGACTCGTTAAACTCTAACCATATTTCCAGTCATGAAGTAATGTGAGTCGTAGATCTAAGGATCCTCGGGATCTTTCCTAGCCATTGGATATACGTTACAGTCAAATTTGGCATTGACTCACTCCAGGAGTGAAAATGCATTAAACGACCGGAACTCTCGAATGTCAAAGTTGTGAAGTAATGCGAGATGTAGATCTCAGGATCCTTCGATATCTCTCTTAACTGTTATATCGAGCCTAGTGGAAGGATGGGGTAAGAGATAATGTTGACTGACAGAAGGAAATCCTATCCCCTTTATGAAGTTTCCGATAGGTAACCCTTCGGGACTTAAATGGGATAAGACCTATAAGGGACATGAGGTCACGAAATACCGAAGTGGAGAAATTCCACCAACTGTCAGATTGAGGGGACGAATTCAGAGACACAGTGAGCCATTGGGGGGCCTTCCCAACCGTTCGATCAACTAGTGGAAGGAAAACGTAAGTACTTCGACGAAGTCTTACATCAGGAGTCTAGAACTTTGAAACTCTGAGACTTCGTAGCTCTGGGAGATTTGACTTGTTGGTGTACAGGACAAATGGTGAAGTGTCAAAGGCTGGAGTACGTGGTGGGAGTTATATAAATTTGGAACTTTGAGACTCTGGGATTCCAAGATATGCGAGAATATAGGATGGTGCGTTAAGCACCAAAGTGCCAAAGTGTCGAAGTTCTTGTGTGTGGTGTCCAACCTTAGTTCGACGAGGCACGTACGCCATGATGATATGGCATCATGGGATTGGTTGTGAATTAAGTGTGGGAACCCTGCCCCCCTTGTCAAGTTTAAGCTATGTGTTAAGCACAAATGAATATTAGCCATCATATCTAAGGGTGGATAGAATATCCACCATATATTCTAGAGTGGAAAGAATCATTCAAACTTCAGAACTTTGGGGAAATTTGTAGATCTGTACAAGAATATCGAAGGGGCCGAAGGCTGGTTACCCATGAAGGCCCGAAAGATATTCCCCTGCAACTACCCTTCGGTGTCCATGTCATCATTAGAGGATGACAAACGAGGTCGTGTCAGTGCCATGTAGGATGGTACAAATGAGGTGGAACCTGTTAGCACTAGGAATCACCTTCAGATTGGATGGAAGACAAGCCCAATACCCATCAAGTTATATGTGAATGTAAGAGTGTTTCAAAGGGTCGAATGGAAAAAGACTCAAAATGATAATGTTCTAACTCAAAAAATAGGGCTAGCATGTACCAACAATCAAGGTCTTGGATAACTTCAATCAGTAATTTGGGAGTAAATATGAATAGAGGGAAGACTTGAATGAGAGGAATGTAAGGGTTGTTGTAAACATCAGGTCTACAGAAGCCTAAGGAAGAAAGTTTCTTAACACAAGATCTTCTTGAACTCAGAAACTAAGGAAGCTAAATAAACATAATGATAATATAATGATCAAACATCCACCATAACATCACCACAATCATTCAAGTGAATCATTCAAAGCATGAACATTTAGCATCAGAAGCAAATAAGCTTAAAGAGAAGCTGATTTATATTAGCCAAAATGTCTTAAGTCTAGTACATATCTATATCACAATCACTTCATCAAAATATTACAATCTAAGGGAGCCTTGCTCAACCATCCGAACCTACTAAAGAATTTGATCTATCTATTTATAACAAAAGGGAGGCAACAACTGGACGTATGAGCTTGCCTGCTTTCCTTGAAAATATCTAATGATTTATTTCATCTAACAACTTGGCTAACAACCTATGCTATAAAACAGGAAAATGTTGGTGACTAATCCAACCAAATTTCAAACTGATTTGATTCCCCTTTGATGTGCAACTCCTTGTTTTCCATGTGTCTTTCAGTAGCATGTGGTCGTTCTCATGATGTCAGTTGTTGTTTCTACAATCTTCTCCATCATCAGCTATCCAAAAAGTTGTTATCTTGGTCCTTCTGAATCCTTGGTGTCTGTTGGTAGCTTCTTTAGGTAGCAGTCTAAGTAGCGCATTTCAAAATTGGATAAGAAAAAAAGGTAGCGCTTGTAGGTAGCACCACTGTGTTGTGTATGCGTTTAATCTTTTGTTCTCTGCCAAATATTGGGTAGCGGATTTACGTAGCGCCATTGTGCTGCGTCTGTGTGCAGACTTTGTTCTCTACCAAATATTAGGTAATGCCTGTAGGTAGCACCATTTATGTTGCGTCTATGTGTAGGTTTAAGTAGCGCTGTAAAAAATGCAACACCTCCAATCTTGAACATGTGCAGAGCAAGTAGTGACCCTGTACAGTGTCAAACCCATTATCTTCAGGCGACATGGCAACACTATAGGTAGCATACCAATGTAATACCAAAATAGACTATTCCGTAGAACAAAGGTGCTATAGAATGTCTACATTTTACTGCTGAGGGGGTTAGCACTTCACAAAAATCCCAAAACTCTGAGAATCAATGCTTAAAAGCCCGTATAGGTGGCAGAGATAATATTTGAATATCAGTTAACCCTCCCAAAAAGGAACCATCCTAAAAAATGGGGCTCACCTTTCACCCGCTATTTTGTTACCTTGACACTTAACCTCACACTCTTTTTGGTAGAAGGAGGATCTTCATTTGGCACAACATAATTCTTCTTCTTAGCAATGACAAGATTTTTCAGTGGGGTTGTGCTCTCTTTGACTGTTGGTTTTTCATTCTCAATGGCAGCTTCAACCAACACCTGCAAATTTCTTTGAGCTACCTTATCTTGAAAATGTTGCAACTTTGCCTTTAGCTTTCTGTTCTAAGACTGAAAGCCTTTGTTCTTCCTGTAAAGGTTCTTTAGCTATCTATGAAGGGGCTGAGCCTTTCTTGCTACAAACCTTGCCAATTCAAGGGTGTGACTGTAGCCATCCATAAGCTCTGTCATATTGGCTTTGTTAGATATGGATTCCTTTTTCAATTGAGCCACCTCCTTCCTAGTATCCTTAAGTTTCCTTATTAACCTTTTAAATGTCTGACCATCAGGGGGAGTAGAGACATGCACATTCTCAACAGGCTTCTTCTCGATCTCTTCTTCCATTTGCATAGGAATTTCCTTGTGTGTTTCATCAGCCTTTTCAAAACCTTTGCCTTTATATATATTCTCTTGCACAAAGGTTTCTTCTTTACTCTCCACAGGCTTTTCAAAGTCTTTCACAGAGGTTTCGTCTTTCCTCTCCAAAGGTCTTTTAGTACCTTTACCCTTTCTTTTATGTACAAGGGTTTCTTGTTTCTCTTCCATAGGATTTATAACTCCTTTACCCTTCTTCTTTTGAATAGGGGTTTCTGGTAAAGACTGTTCTTTGAAAACCTCCTTTGGAACTGATGACCTGGTGAAAGGTCTTTTGCCCTTGGTATTGGATACTGGAGGAGAAGAGGGGAAATGTAGTTTGTTTCCTTTCTTGGATGTAGTTTTTGCAGAAGAAGGAACCTCTTCTAACCCTGGTGGAGGAGGTGGTGAAAAATATCTTTGTGGGGAAGGACAAGTTTCCTCCTTAGCTCCTGTGACCTGCTTGCTGACCTCTGAAACTTGAACAAGGGCTCTTCCCTTTCTCTTCCTATTGGTCCCTGCTTTAACAACATTGGTGGGTGATAATGGACATGCATTCTGTGATTGAGGAGTAGATGCTAGATCCAACTTGAAATGAGAAGTAACAACAAAATGCTCCCATAAAATGTCTTTCTTACCCAATTCCTCAAAGACTAGCATTCTGATCAATCTAGAGTGGAAAAGGCTAGAATCTACATCCTTAGATTTGGATTGAATCCTGTCTTACATCTTACCAATGCTCCTTAACAAATAACAAGGGATATTCATTTCAACCTTACCAGTAAAATGAAGCAATAGTCTTATATGGTACTGGTACAATGTTTTAAATCTCCCTTCACATGTAAAATATCTCTGGATGATCTTCAATATTCTGTCAAACTGTTCAATCAATTGATTTCTTGTCACACCTTTAGACAAATCACTAGATTGATGTTCAGGTTTAAAAATATCTTTGGCATAGGCTGAACTCAAAGCCATGGCTTTGAACCACTTTTCACCTATAATAGGGATTCATGTTGCAGATGAGATAGAGGCTTCAGTCACCTCAAATTACAAATCCCCAACCTTGGTTCTTCTACCATCAAAATGTAATGCAAATTGTCTTGTTACCTCTAGATGGCCTCTTTGCATGTTCTGGCAGAAAGAGAGGCATCCCACTCTTTGAAAGGCCTCTCTTTCCATGGGCTCTATATAAAAAAGATGCATGTCCATAGGTTCTGTCCTAACCACCTTGCCACCTTTGTGTGTCTTCCTCGATTGAAGAGTCTCCATAGCTTAGAATGAGAGCTTTTAAAGGCTTATGGGATAGTAATAACCAGGAAGACTTAAAATCGGGCTTCAAATGTACAAGGATGATATTTTAAAACAGACTGGTGCTAGTAAGCCAAGCTTGACTGTGGGAATTACACCCTTAGGTTGGCATAGGTATTTGAGAGTGTAGACAGTGAGGGGGTAATCCGTAATTGTCCCTTTGCAATTGAGTAAAAATGCTTAACTCCAAAATGAAAGGAAGTAGGGGAGAAACAGAGGGGTTAAGAAGCGCCTCTGGGTAGAACGATGTGTATGCAGAGGATAGGATATTTAGGTGCTTGCAACTTCAATGGCTATGGCAGATAGAAGTAATAGACTAGATACAATCAATGGATTTCATAGGTCTGAAAAAAGAGAGGAGACAAGGATATCATGCAAAGACAAGTCTCTTACAATTGTGCAAGATCAATAAACCAAAACCTGAGTGCGAATTATTTGCGAAAATTAATGTGCAGAGGAGGAAACATGGGATACCTGTGGAATGAACACCTGTTGGAATCTTCAACAAAATATCAGGATGAAGCTACGAATATTTCAGACCTCGAATCTTCATTAGCATCATATTTGGTCGCCCTGTTGTTGCCTGATTAGAACTTGTGAATTTGCGCAGCGCAACACTATTGAGTTTTTCAAAATTATAAACCGTTACCAAGGCTCGTAAATGCACGATCTTGAAGGCATATTTAACCAACTCCTGGCACTAAAAACAAGGAACATGAAATCAGTCGTGGCAATCATAACTCATGGTGGAAATCATGATGAGCGGGAAAGGCACTACAGAACCACCTGATGAGTGGGCATTGCTCCAGTTTAAAAAATGATTGGACAGGTAAGCAAGGACATCAAGGCATACCATGGGGTCATGAATAGGGAGAAATGTGTGTCACATTGGTCTAGTCATGGGAAGGATCGAGCTTAATGACAAATCATGAAGGGAATCAAATCTTAAGTCATGAGCTAAAATGGTTCTAAGTCCAAAAATCAATTTGAGGATCAAAACATGAGTTAAGACTCAAAACTTTATTTATCTAAGGGGTCCTAACAAACATAAACTTTAAAGGGATGAAACTTAAAAAATTAAAATCTAAGGCTTAAAAAAGGATAAAAACAAACTAAAAACCCAAGGAAATTTAGTGTGATAACAAAACCATGTGGGTGCCACATGCTTTTGACCAACGATACCACGAGAAGTTCAAGAAGCCATAAATTTCGACTCAGAACTCGGTTTTGGACGATTTTATAGTCATTGAAAAGCTCTTAGAGAGAAGGAAATGGTTCCCTTATTCCAGGAACTCATAGAATTTGTAGGAAAGTGGAAAATTTACACCCCATCCCTTAAAAGGCTACTTAGGGGGTCGAGTGCGTGACAAAATCCTTATAGGATGAGTACACCAGAGTTGAAGGAATTGCAAATGCAACTTGAAGAACTTTTTAAGAAGGGGTATATACACCCAAGTGTGTCACCTTGGGGTGCCCCAATATTATTTGTGAAGAAAAAAGATGGAACATTGAGACTTTGCATTGACTTTAGGCAACTGAATAAGGTAACAGTGAAGAACACGTATCCTTTTCCAAGGATAGATGACCTCTTTGATCAACTGAAGGATGAAAATATATTCTCCAAGATTGACCTCATATCAGGCTATCATCAAGTGACAATTAAAGAATAAGACATCAACAAGATAGCTTTCAAAATGAGGTATGGCCACTATGAGTTCACAGTGGTATCATTTGGGTTGTCAAATGCACCATTTGTCTTCATGTGTCTAATGAATGGTATTTTCAGAGAATACTTGGATAAGTTTGTCATTGTATTTTTGGATGACACAATTATTTACTCAAAATATGAAGAAGAGCATGAGCAATGCTTGAGGATGGTGCTATAGGTATTGAGAGAGAATACGTTGTATGCCAAATTAAGCAAGTACTCATTCTAC
>ML832453.1:41912-52873 GCA_009831015.1 Picea engelmannii | reverse complement strand
GTGTAGAGTAACAATGGGCATTGCTGCCCTGGATTGTTGACTATATAATCCCCTGGACCCCTGGATGCAAAGAAAACAACAAGTGGGAGAATGTTGGGTATGTGTTATATTCTTTGCATGTGTGTGTGTGTGGGTGCGTCAGACTGCGTCTGACGATCTCTTCACCTAGGGCTCTGCCATTGTGCTGGGCACTTCCTAGGGGGGTCCCAAGGGGGGGAAGGTATGCCCCCCCTGGTTACGCGCAGCGTTCGGCACCGGGCGTAGCCCGGGGCAGCGCCCCGAGTACGCGCAGCGTTCGGCACCGGGCGTAGCCCGGGGCAGCGCCCCGAGTACGCGCAGCGTTCGGCACCGGGCGTAGCCCAGGGCAGCGCCCCGAGTACGCGCAGCGTTCAGCACCGGGCGTAGCCCGGGGCAACGCCCCGAAATTTTTTTTTTTGGGCGGTTTTTGTTATTTTTAGCGGATTTTGCTATTTTTAGCTGATTTGTAAATTAATCCCGGATTAAGGGATTAGGGTTTTGGTATCTACAGAATACCTAAAAACATTGTATATATTGTATGGCGAATGGTGAAATTCGATATAATGAAAAAGAAAGGTTTTCCCGGTTGAGGGTTTCCGGTAAAGATCTTTGTGTATTCTGTGTATGAGCCATTGATTAATTTATGTATTGCTTAAGAATATATATGCATTGCTTTACTTCGCAGGTTTAAAACTTACACTTGCAAAACGTCTTTGTATGTGAGGAGAAAATACGATTTCCTTTTCCTATGTGTCACTGTGGATGTGATGGAGGTAGGTTCTATGTTGAACATTGGCCTTCTGTCGTTCCTCGTTAACGGGCGGGTTTGGGTGTCATGTTTAGCTTCGCTTGCTATTTGCAGTTTGCAGGTGGGAAATTTGACGGCTGGGTATGCCTGAGTCGAAATCCTCTTGCAGAACATCTTTGTATGTGAGGAGAAAATACGATTTCCTTTTCCTATGCATCACTGTGGTTGTGATGGAGGTAGGTTTTGTGTCGAACATTGGTGATCAGGAACGAGACGAAGACATCATTATAGTCCTACTTCTCTGGTCATAGTAATCACATACAAAGATGGACTGCAAGAGGATTTTGATCGCTCCCAGTACTGAAAAATAACAGTCGTGAAAACTGCACCTTTCTTAATTGCTTGTATAGTGGCAAGCCTTTGGACAGTCCTTGTAGCTTTGAATTTTTACCTAACAGGTATCACAGCCTGAAATATTTGGTTAACATATATGTTACAATACATTTTCCTCCAAATTTTTTGATACAATCTTGTGTGCAATGAATTTGGCCAATATTGTTCTTCACCGGCATTCCTGGTCGGCTGGTTGGTGCTTGCTTCTTGGTTCGCTGGATGTTGCTTATTGTTGTTTGATTTAACTTTGCAGGGTTGAGGTCCTGGGACTGTAGTTGGACCTTTTGGTGCTTCTTAACTGGGTTTTTATTTGCTACTTGCTCTTGTTTGCTTCAACTTTGCAATGTTGGGGTCCTACATCTGCAGTTGGATCTATTGTTACATGGTTTTACAATTGGCTCCCCAAAAAATACTATTAAGATAAAATAATATGCAAAATTTTGCAGTGGATGTAAACAACATCTCTTATGGCTTGAACCAGAGCCTGTCGGGCTCCAACTATATTTCATAGCTGACGATGTTTTCCTATAGTTAATGTCTTTCTATGGCTTCATAGTTATGAGACTAAGTGTTTCTGTGTGAGCGATAAATTTCTTCTCTCCCTTTCTTTTTCCTCTTGTAAAATTGATCATTTTTCCCTTTTGTTCTTCCCCTCTATTATGTGTTTTTGGTTCTATACTTTGTCACGTATCTGTGGTCGCGGGTTCCCTGGGTGGCCAATTGACAAATCATCATCTCCATCTATATCTTCACATCACGAGTCTGACCGACTGTCGTTCGTTTGCATACTTAGCCAATTTCTTCTAAACTTGCCAGTTTTTCCCTTTTGTTCTTACCCTCTATTATGCGTTTTTGGTTCTATACTTTGTCACATTTCTGTGCTCGTGGGTTCCCAGTGTGGAAAACTGACAAATCATCATCTCCATCTATATATTCACATCACGAGTCTGACCGACCATCGTTCATTTACATACTTAGCCAATTTTATGAACATGTGTTCGTGGATAGGTGCTATCGAACTCTGGTAACCCGTGTTCGGGGTATACATCTTGCACCCAAAACTTTTGTGCTCTACAATTCGGCCCCGAACTCCTTGAAATAGCAAGCCTACCTCTACCTACGATGACTCCATCTTTCTGACCAACCTTTCCATACTTATTCGAGTCTTCAAAGTTTCGCGGGTTCATGCACTCCTGGATTCAGAAAAGTTAAAAGCATTTTTCGCTCCCCTCCATCCCCGACACCTTCTGCCCTTCCCAATGCACATTAATTATGCTTTTACTAGTGACAACCGACCAGAAAGGTTCAAAAAGATTGGATTTAATAAGCGGAAAGCTCAAGGATATATCCCATTAAAATGCATAAACATGCGAATATTATGGGATCTGATAAAAAAAATTGCGTCCATTTTGAATTTGCAAAAAGTGTTGGATATTTTAGGATTTTAAAGGCATCATCATAGTAACATTGCAATATTGTACTACCACACTACCACACTACCACACTACCATCCACGTCATGTCCCTCTTTAATACTGTGCATATCTTACAGGTTGTCATATATGAGAATCTGCTTGCATATGGGAATGTTAGCTCGTGCTATTGGTGACTATTCAGCACACATATTCGAAAATATTGGCATTAATAAGCGTAATGATCGAGGGAATTTTCCATTAAAACAAATTAAAACAAAATCTACGGAAGATTATACTATCATCCTCCTTCGTTGATTTTAAATACGTATTCCCATTTCTCTCTATCATCGAAGAGTTGGGCTTTAAGGTGCCTTCGTTGTAATGCTCTTGGTCATGGACATGTGAGACAAATTAGAGATGCCATTCAGGCCCAATTGAAAGACGAGGGAATGGTTTTATGTGACGTCAGGTTTGAACAAAAAAAAAACTCTGTTAGCCAACAGAAACTCAGACACAAAAAAAAAAAAATCAAGTATCTTGTGATTGGTGTTGTCCCTGTATTCGATGATTTGGTTGGTTGAAAGGCCTTCCTGAAGATTTATGTGTTGATCTTCTTTGTTTTCTTACTGGGAGTTGGAAGAGACTTTCAGGTCACCTGCAAAATTCTCCTTCGTTGAAGTATATAGTTTCTTCCAACAACACAGATTTGGCAAGTGTATCAAATTCTACAGACCACACAAGAATTTATATTTCGTCAGAGGAGTCGCACATACTGTGGCTTCAAAATGGTCTGTAATATTCGGAAATGATGCAAAATATTACTCCATTCGTGAATATACTCAGAAGGAAATTATAAATTTGAATCGTCGCGAGTATGAGAAATTGTATGGGTGGTTGAATCGACATCCTAAAATTACAGAAGTTTCTACTTCAAAGTTTTTGAGCTACTTCTGGGTGTGGTAACAGAGTTGACAGAAGGTCATATTCTTTGTCAAAGTTTGTTCACTGTCCTCTGGATTTAGTAATAGACTCCACATACAATCAACTTTCTATTGCCACTGCACAATTTTTCTTACTATTCCTATGCATATGATTGCATCTGGTTCGATGAGTTTGCCCCTCTTTGCATGAATATTCTCCTCCTACTTGAAGGTGGGTGTATAACTAGGGAACGACGCTCTCAAAAATTTCTAATGCCTGTATCGACATGTAACTGGGAAACGTTAATGGGAAGGAATTATGGATTATGGACTTTGCAACACTTTCTAAGGATTACTTTATACTACCACCTTCTACAAGAAGTTTCGTGTGTTCAGGTAATAATTTGGTTTCTGAAAATCACCTTTTACTACCAACTTCATGTAATCATTTTATTTCATTCTTTAGAAGAGACCTTAATGTAGTGGTGTATTCCAGAGTTGTTTCCACCTACAATTTTATTTTTTTTTAAATATAGAACAATGTATTTTTTGAACACACGGTTGTTTGAAAAGTTTTAGGCATTGTTTGGGATTCACGTCCTCCAAGGATGTTAATTAATCACACAATTAATATTGCTTGTGCCAATGCAATTGAGTCATCGTCCACTTTGGCAATTGCATTAACACTGCAATGTCAGATAATAGATGTCTGACATGTGCCTAATGTCAAGTTCATTATCGCACAGGACACCCAATGTCCAAAGATTTATGGACTCAAAGCAACATTGTAGTTTTCATGACAAAGCAACACTAAATTCGATGTTCTTTGAAGGTCTGACAATCCTACAGTCTATTTTCTTTGACAATGACAGCCCTGCTTATTCATCGCATTGCCGCACTGCAGTCAATAGCATTGTTCCCATTTCCACCGCCAATGTCAATGTCCGAAGCCAAAGCTATCTAGAGCCTGGGGTCACCACAAGTGTGGATGCCTGAAGGTGAAACTACCTGGATCCTAGGATCACGACTTCTTGCACTTGACATTAGTATCAGTAGTGATTGAAAGTTGATTGTATGTCGAGTCTGTTACTGCATCCAAAGGTCGTTCAACACTATTTTACATAGAAACTAGTTGTTTGTCAAGTCTATTACAACTTTGGCATAAAACGTTCTGCAATTTTATAATGTTGATTCAAACGCGCATACAGTTTCTCACGTTTGTGGGTATCCAATTTTATAATTTCCTTCTGAGTGTATCCAGGCATGGAGTAATATTTGGCATCACTTCCGAACATTCCAGACCATTTTGTGGGCCGCCATGTCTACCACCCTATTATTAGATATATCGGTAAATGTGAACATAAACTAATCTCCCTAGATCCACTAGATCTAGAACAAAACAAGACAGGACATGGCGCTTTCCCTAAGCTCTAATCATTGAATCTACCATCAAAGAAAGGATGAGTAACATACCTTTGAATATTGCTTCCTTATGTCTTTGTTGTCCCTGCTTCACTCTGGTGCTCTTGTGCTATTAATCCTGCAATGGAACACCAACCAACCAAAGTGAAAGCAATAATAATATATTCAATGAAGACTTATACATGTGATCAAGGAATCATGTAATAAAATGAGAATGATTTTATGGGAAAGAAACATGCCACTGTATTATATTAAGAGAAAGTGGAAGATACAACCAAACATCCTTGATGTCGCTAAGTTCCCTTTCGGTGGCCCTTGCTCGTGACACACACACTTGCTCCAAGCTTGCATGAATGTGATCCACAATAACTTGATAAGTTGAGATGAAGTCTTCAAGCATCTGATGTACTCACACAATTCACGGTCTATTCAACCTTAATCATTCCTTAATTTCTCTTGCTTAATACTTTTGCTTACTTAATGCTTAACTTTTTCCATGAGAAATCCATTATTATATAGGAGAAAGAGAGATGGTTAAAGAGATCAAGATGATCCCACCAAATCAGAGAGGCGGGTAGGATCTCATCCACACGAATGCCACCTCATATTATAGAAGATTCATTCTAGAAATTTCGTGAACTTCTTCCTTTTTCTCAATTTTAGAACGTCACCGCACCCTGTTTATATAGCAGCCTGCGGAAACCCCGCAAGCTAGGTTTAGAGTAGCCTACGGAAATTAGCATTTTTGCACTGTATAATACTAGTAGCCTGAGATGTCCTTCTAAAAAAAAGCCTTGTAGAGAAAGAAACCAGTTACTTTTCTCATGGGAAAGATCCTTTTGAGAGGTTGAATACATGCTTGTAGACACATCACCAGGGTGACCAAAATAATGTGTAATAGAATGCCTCCCAAAGTATGAGGTTGGAATTTGTGACAGCCGAAATAATTTGTAGAACGTGTGTGTGTGTGTCAGAAACAAGGAGTGCACCAATTGAGAACCTACAAACAACCAAGCATCTGTGCAATATTCTACCATTTCTGAGGTAGGCATTCCATGCTCATACTACAAGTTATTTAAGCCATAAATGTCAATTGTGACCACCAATCATACACCATGGATCCATGTCATCAAGATTCTACATAGCCACCGGGAATACACTGTGGATCTATGCTCTAGAAAACTCAAATTCGGACATAGCCATGAGACATATAAAGTGGATCTATGTGTCAATACAAATCATAAATATTCCATCGCAACCTGGACCAAAATGATGAGATCCAGGGTCTTCAATCCCTTCGTCCATAAGTACGAATCTAGCCATGCAATTACAGGTGTTGAAGTCAAACATGGTAGAAACCACTTGATTACCGGTCATTGATGAAAATCATTAACAAGTGTGAGGGAAATCACCATTGATGTCAATAACTCCCAAGGTACCTCAATACAATCCATCAAATGCGAATAAATGAGTTGAATTCGAACACTCAATAGAATCTCTCGATCAGGGACTAATGATGTGAATCCACAGTTGAAAGCGAAGAAACCTACCATTGAGGCATGCGGACTCTAAGGTACTAAATGATTTCTAAGTCTTATTCTTGGATGATGAGTTGAGGTCGACAGGAAAAGACTCGTCACAGGAGGGCCTTGATGTATCCCCCATCAATGACGTGAAATAAGTAACACATTTAGGATAGATCAAAGTATGAAAATGATTTGAAAATGACACAGGGAAGGCCGACATGGTAAGAATTGATAACTGCAAATGGCCGACTCAATAGAAGGCTTGTGCAAGGTTGGACTTTTCTTGAACATATGAACGACACGACAATGGTCTTGGCAGCATTGACTCAAAGACGACCCAAGTTATGAACTTGCAGAAGGTCAGATGAGAGACAAATGAATTTCCCAGCCCGGGTTCAATGACGAAGGGAGTGTCATGTTCAAGAGTGACTATTATTGCCACTAACACAAATATAGAGACACATTTCTTTCCCAAATTTTCCCCCACCATTTCTGGCGAGTACCTCTTTATTTTTATGCAAGCTTGAGGAGGATAACATATTCTTGTTCATGTAAGCTCATCCTTCGGACGAGTCCCTCAGAGTATGTTTAACGAACCCTAAGAAGGAGTGGTTCAGTCCCATATGGGTCTTTCAATGTTTGTTTAACGAGTCCAAAGATAGAAAACTCGGGTTTTTCATGTTTAGAGAGTCTGAAAAACACTTAAAGAGAACTCTCTCAGTTCATTTTTCATAAAGTAGTTCGATGAGACCGAAAAAGTAATAAAATATTGCCCATCAAACATTTTATTCAAATACTTTTACGAGAGTGAAAAGAACAAGGTCACTCGGCAAACTTTTCATTTTTATGGAGCGTGAAAAGAGCTTAAAAGATACTCCATGAGCTTCATCATTTTCGTGTTACCATGACAAGTACGAAAAGACGACAAAAGTATACTTGGTTGCGTTCTCATCGATTTTCGAGCACGAGAACGAACAAAGACTAGGCTCGAGGTTTTTCTAAAAAACCTTAAAAAGTAGTTGTACATGTGACAAACAGAAAAACAAATCAAGAAAAATATTTGTATTTCATTGTTCAGGATCCTAGTTCTTCCATCTGCGAGAAAACAAAACACTCACGAGACCATTAGACCTTTAGGTTTTGGAGAAAATGCATAAAATAATATGAAATATTAATAGAAAAAAGAAATAAATGAAATAAATATAGGTTAAATCTCTTTTTTACTATTTCATTTTCATTTTGCCCAAAACTTGCCTAGAAACCTTATTTTTACCTCAGACTTCGGTTTTCGGCTGCGGGAGGTACGGGCAACCATTCAATGAATGGCTTCCATCAAAACAGTAATCTCCTTGTCCTCTTTCTTTTTAATGGATTAAATTTCATTTTTATTGGTGTAAAATTGATCTTTGAGTTGAATTTTAGGCCAATATGTGCACACAGGGGCCGCTGCAGTTGACCTATGTCGATACCTGCGGAAACCATGGGTTTCCGCAGGTGGCTTATGGTTCACCTGCGGAAACCCCGCACTATGTGTAATACTCCACCTGCAGTGAGCGAACATCAAATTTTCTTCATATGTGTTTAGCCAATAAAAACTTTGCAAAGAAGCAAATGAGGATGCTAATTTCCCTTTACTGTCCCAATGCAGGTTTTTGATCATCAAAATGCTAGAGTGGAGGGAGAGGGAACACGAAGATGATGATTTCATTGCCTTGAATGACCAGGGTACCATAAATTCCCTCTGACAGTGTGGGTTACTGAAGTTCTTTAAAATCTAGGGCATGAGGGCCCAACTGAGGTTGCTGGAGTACCTAGTCCACATGTGGGATGTGGACCAACAAGTGTTTCATGTGGGTGCCCATGCACTGTCCTTAGATATCAAGGATATCTATTTCTTGACGGGTTTATCCCATCATGGATCTCATGTGACTTTGACAGGAGGCAGAGGTGGTGGTATACCAATGAGTGAATATCTCTGTCAATACTGTGATCCCGGGGTAGAGAGACGCAAGGGAAAAGTTTCCATCAGGGGTGTCCAGGATTTACCCCTTCGGACTATTCGTTTTACCATTACACGTATGGCAGGGAGTGTATCTCCTCACATGGCCCTCCAAATCTATTTTCAATATGCATTAGAGTGCGTGGAGCCTCAAGTTTTTAACTGGAGCGACGGAGTTCTTCATAGCATGAAGACACAGCTGAAAAAATGCAAGAGAGGGGACCTGAAACAATTTGGATACGGGTCTATCTTAGTTTATTTCTTCCTAGAGAGGGTCCCCCATTTATGTTTGCAGGTAAAGTGGGCCATATTGGCTCCACGAGACCCAAGGATGAAGAGGTGGTGTGACCTCATGGCCCGGCCTCATCGTGAAGTATAATGATGAATTTTTTGATTGGTTGAAGCCTCAACTTCTGATGGTAGACGATTATGCATACGTCGGGTTGGATTTTAGAGGCGACCCCAACTTGGTTCTACCTGAGGAATTTCAGTGAGGAGACCTAGGTAAGAAATACATTTTGTTTTTATGATGCTTTTGTGAATTTTGAAATATAAAATGTTTTTTATGTTTTCAATCCAATGACTAATCAAAACTTTTTGACAATGAAGATGTAGGGCCACACCGGCCTCCGAGTACATCCCCTATTCAAAGACGAGGGGAAGCAGTCGTGGTAGCAGGATGGGATGTTGGTGATTATGAGGCAGTCGACCCTACAACAAAATATATATTCTGATGTGATCTGCAACTTTTGATACACTTTCCATATCTGTGTTGCTGGAAGAAGTTGTGTACTTCAACAGAGGAACATTTTGCAACTGACTTGGATGTCCCTTCCAATTTACAGTAATAAAACAAATAATTTCAACATACAAATCTTCAGGCAAGCTTTTCAACCAACAGATGATCGAATACAAGGAGAATAGTAGTCACAACATACTTGAATTTTTTTTTTGTCTCAGCTTTTGTTGGCTAACAGGATTTGTTTCCCCTAAAGATGACGTCACATAAAACCACTCATCGTCTTTGAATTGGGCCTGAATCACATCTCTAAGTTGTCTCAAATGTCAATGATCAGAAACATTACAAGGAAGGCACCTTAAACCCCAAGTTTTCGACGACAAAGGGAAATTAACACTTAGCAAAGTATGGAATGTTAAATAACCAGCCAATGTAGGCATGCCATATCTAGAAGAGACAAGCTATTCAAAAAGATGGGATAGATCTAGTTGGCAGCACCAATGAAGTCCAAGACCCAAAATTGATATTCAACTCGTTGTTTTTTACGAATCAAACATTTTATGGTCAAGTTGAAATCTATAAAAGTCTGTCCACAAGCTTCATTATTGTACATATTTGCTTTTTTTTGTCAGCGGCAGGCCCAATCGCAGTCATTGTGGCAAATAATCTCAGCTGTATTTTGTAACCCAGTTTATTTGAATACAAAATATTTGAGTTTTTTGTATGGTGTTTTCCAATCTCTGGTATTGTTTTTTATTTTATTTTGTACATTTTTTTGTGTGTCGTTAAATATGGACGACAAGCTTTTCTTTATGTTGCCCAACACTTCGATTTAAATAAAGGCCACTATGTTCACTCCTTACATTTTACATGGAAGAATAATTTGTCATAGGCCATACTTATGTGGCGCCCGCCCTATACTTCAAGAAAGAAATGGGAGGACCTGTCTTGCTTTCATTCTTCGGGGTCCCGTAAATAGAGTGAATTAATGACTCTATTACAATAAGGCAAATCAAGTGATGATGTCATGTTCATGTTCAATATTTTGCATATATTGCAGCTTCTTCTATTTGATAATATCCATGCATATAAAAAAATGTTGCGTCATATATATATATATATATATATATATATATATATATATATATTGCTTATGGGTTTCAACGAAATTTGTGAACCGGACAACATCCTACAAAATGGAAGATGATTTACATTTGAACCATAAATAATCTATTAATATATATTAATATGAATACTATTGGAATAAATATAAACACTTTCTCTTTAAATCTTCCCCGTTTTCTCCCCCTCTATTATCCCTTTGTGGTTCTATATTTAGTTGCATCTCTATGAACACAGCCTCTTGGATTCGCGGATTGGTAGATGCTTATCTTTATCTATATCTTCACACCATGAGCCCGATCGACCGTGGTCCCTTTCAATACTTAGCCAATTATCTGACCACCGGGCCCCGGGTTTGTGGTATCCAACACTTATGTCCCATGTTCTGTCATATACATCTTGCACCCAAAGAACTTTCGTGATCTGCAACTTATGCTTTTACTAGTGATATGTTAAGAACCAAATATCAATATAGCATAGAAAAACCTCAGAATAAGTACTCAACGCCTTGAAAAAGAGATAATTTCATATAATAAGCCTCTTCGAGGGGGGAAACCTCCTTTTACCCCACATAAATGTTCAAGTACAAGATGATTCCAAATGAAAATGTCTCCTTGGTATATATAGGAGACTAGGAGGTATAATTACAACTAATGGAAT
>ML832453.1:0-37271 GCA_009831015.1 Picea engelmannii | reverse complement strand
ATGCCACAATTCTAATAAAAATTGGATGTGCCAAGTGGAATTTACGGTAACTTCCCCACAACTTGTTGATTTTTTGCCTTTCCAGGAAATATCACTTGTATAGAGTGCCCCACACAAAATAATTGATATAAAATTCTGAAACTCATACCAGAACTACTACGTTCTATCCATTATCCAATGCAACTAGTCTCACTCAATTTGGATACTCTAGGAAGAATTTATTATTGTTTTACTCGGAACACCTGCTTGAGACTAGTCAATAGGACTAGTCAGATACCCTATCTTCCACAGGGTGTATCTACAAATTTGCGATGACGAAGAAGCTGAAATTTCTGCCACAGATACCTTAATACTTTATGAGAATATCCTCCAGATTTCAGGGTCTGAAACATTACAGAAAAAAAATTTATAGCGAAAATTCCGCAATGACTCAATTTTGGATGATTCCAGAACCCTATCTTACAAAGGTTGTATCTTCGAAAGTATACGGCCTCACGTGCTGAATTTTTAACCCAACATACCTTGATCCATCTACTAAATATCCTCTAATCCATTCCTTCTGAATCATTGTAGAAAAAAAGTTATAGCGAAAATTCCACGGTGTCTCAGATGTAGCAGTGAAACCCGAAGACCTTGAGCTCTGATACCATATGTTAAGAACCAAATATCAATATAGCATAGAAAAACCTCAGAATAAGTACTCAACGTCTTGAAAAAGAGAGAATTTTAGATAATAATCCTCTTCGAGGGGGCAACCTCCTTTTACCCCACATAAATGTTCAAGTACAAGATGATTCCAAATGAAAATGTCTCCTTGGTATATATAGAAGACTAGGAGGTATAATTACAACTAATGGAATAAAGCCGACATAAATAAAATAACATTACTAATGTAATATGCCCCAATTAAGGGGTAATGAGCCAATATTAGGGCTTAACAATTGCTTATGGGTTTCAATGAAATTTGCGAACCGAACAACATCCTACAAAATGGAAGATGATTTACATTTGAACCAGAAATAATCTATTAATATATATTAATATGAATACTATTGGAATAAATATAAACACTTTCTCTTTAAATCTTCCCCATTTTCTCCCCCTCTATTATCGTTTTGTGGTTCTATATTTAGTCGCATCTCTATGAACACGACCTCCTGGATTTGCGGATTGGCAGATGCTTATCTTTATCTATATCTTCACACCATGAGCCCGACCGACCGTGGTCCCTTTCAATACTTAGCCAATTATCTGACCACCGGGTCTCGGGTTTACGGTATCCAACACTTATGTCCCATGTTCTATCATATACATCTTGCACCCAAAGAACTTTTGTGATCTACAACTTATGCTTTTACTAGTGATAACTGACCAAGGGTTTGAAAATATTAGCATCGCGGGTTCCAGGGTTGGCGAGCTGACATATCCTCATCTCCATTTATATCCTCACATGACGAATCCGACCAACCATTGTTCATTTCCATACTTAGCCAATTTTATGGCCGCAGTTGTCGGGTTGGACCTTTCGAACTCTACTGCTTCTTGTTCCGTAATATACATCTTGCACAAAAAAAATTTGTGATCTACAATTCTACCGCGGACTCCTCGAACTTGCAAGCTTCACTCTACCATGGTTCACAAATGTTTCAAAGTATTTGTCCCTGCCTTCCATCCCCACTAACTTCATGCCCTTCCCAAAATACATTGACTATGGTCTTACTAGTAACAATTGAACACACTGGTACAAAACAATTGGCACCCGGACCTCCGCCATATACAAATTGACTGTCGAAATCCGACATCGTCCCCTCTTCCGTGTTACACATTATGCATTCAAATGTTCCAAGCACTACAATTTGACTGTTGGGGCCTCATGTCTTCTGGGGAGACCTTGTCACCCTATTTTGGATCCTCACGTTGGTGGGTTCATGAAATCTCCAATTCCTAGTCATTGTTTCATGTTTTGGCCATCCTTTTACTTCTTTCTAAATATGCAACACGAAAGCTTTAATGCGAAGGCGCCATCATGCAACAACCATAAAGATCGTCATTAATAAGCAAAATTGTTGAGGACTAACCATCCCTATAAAAAATGTCCAGAAACATGCAGAGAAGATCTTGCCAGGTAATGGGAAAGTTATTACAAATTTCAATATATTAGCGAAAACAAGTCCAGGCCAGCTTTTTCCTATTCCATAATTGGACATTTTTTCGATTGCAAGTTCCCGGATTAACGGCCTCAAAATTGTGTTTTGAATCTTCCGCGACCTGCAAACAATGCCCGCAGTTCCGCAATATACAATTTATCCGCTGGAATGCCCTGTCACAAGCCCGATCGTCCACCATTCCTTTCAGTACTTAGCCTCAAGTTGGTTGTATCTCCATGAAGTTGTACATTTACCATGTATCGAGTCCGGCCTATTGTTTCCCTATTCCATACTTAGACACTTTTTCGATTGTGGGTTCCCAGACTAGCGGGCTCAGGATTGTGTTTCCAATGTTCCGCGACTAGCAAACAGTACCCGGAGTTTCGTGATATAAAATTTGTCCACAAGAATGCAACATCAGGCCCTCTTCTGTGTTACACATTCTACGGTCAACACTCTCGAGAAATAAAATTTGACCCTTGGGCCCTCACCTCTGTCGGTTGCATCTTCTAGCCCTATTTCAAAGCGTCACCAACCACTTTTGATAATTAGCCATTCCTTAATTGTTGTTCCCTATCCCCGCCACCTTCCTACTTTTCTCTGAATATTCAATTGGAAAGATTTAATGCTAGCACTTCGTCATGCATGAACCTTAAACATATCATTAATGAGTGAAACGCTCGAGGAGATCTCCCACACTTTTTCCATATACAAATTGACCGTCGGACTCCCATATCATCCCCTCTTCCATGGTACACATTTTGCACTCAAGTTCTGAGACATACAATTTGACCCTCGAGAAGTCACGTCTCCTGGGGAACCATTGTTACCCTAATTCTGAAGCCCGTCTGACCGCTTTCCATACTTGCCCATTTCATGGAATCTCTTTCGCGGTTCCTCGGGTTGGCGGGTTCACGAAATCTCCAATTCTTAGTCACTGTTTACTGTGCCCAACCAAGGTTTAATGCTAATAGTTCATCATGCAACAACCGTACATACCGTCATTAAAAATCAAAAGCATCGACGAGACAGTGAAATTTAAATGAAGCTCGACTCCTCGAATTTAAATTAATTTATCTTCTCTTATTTTGTCTTTTTTGCCCACATACATGTAGAAAAGATCTTGCCATGCAATGGGATATATATTACAAGTTTAAATATATTAGCGAAAACGAATCTGCCCAACCATTTCTCTATTCCATACTTGAGTCACTTTTTCGATTGTGAGTTCTCGGATAGGTGGGTTCATGTTTGCACTTCCATTGTTCTGTGTCCTGCAAACATTATCCGAACTTCCGCGATATACAAATTCCCCTATGGACTGCCCCATCATGCCCTCTTCTGTATTATGCGTTTTGCACTCAAAAAATTCTGAGACATACAATTTGACCCTCGCGCCCTCACCTCCAATGGTTGTACCTTGTAACCCTATTTTGAATCCCGCCTGACCACTTCTGATAATTAGACACTCCTTAATTTCTCTTTCCTGTCCCCGCGACCTTCGTACTTCTTTCTTAATATGGAATTAGTAACCTTTGAATCTAATAGCTCACCATGCAGGAATCGTCAACATTGTCACTAATGAGCGAAACGCTCGAGGAGATCTCCCATTAATACTCATTAAACCAAGATCTGTGGAGAGTTATATTATCACTTCCGATTGTTCATCTCAAACACGGGTCATCATGTTAGCCCGTTCAGGAAATATCCAATCCTTAATTGCTCATTGTCGTATCTTCCATGTTCGCACTTCTATGTATGCAATTACTAGTCTTTAATGCTAACAGTCGTCGAAATTGTCATTAATAAGTGAAAGTCTCGAGGAGATCTCCCATTCAGACGCATTTTGACCAAGATTTGCGCAGGGTTATATTATCCCTTCCAACTCTTCATTTCAGACATCGTCTGGAGCAAACAAACGTTCTTATAAACTTATGGCAGCAAATCAACAACAGTTCTATGGAGATACAGTGAATATCTTCGGACGCAAGGACCAGAATTTCCAATGGTCCAAGGCATACTCTTACTATTCATCTCGTTCTTTCCAGAACGAAGTGATTTGGCCCTCTGGAATAGCTCGTGCAGGCTGCGTCCATGAGGTTTTTGATTGTAAGGAGGTGGTCTCTTGGTGCTCCGAAAAATATATTTCAAGCCAAAGAATTATTCCACTGCGTGACCATTCTCCTGTTTCTTTGTCACCTCAGGTCTTCCGCAAGATGTTAAGATTGTCGTAGCCAACATTGATCTTCAAAGGAAAAGACTGCAAGCAGTTCCTAGAAAAACATGATAACGGGTTGGACCTCTTACCCGAGTTCCTCGAAGACCCAACAACAGTTCCTGAAGATATCACAAAGTTGCAGGTCATTTCCTTTAGAAATCCATTCCGGGAAATTGCTTGGTTGTTTACAAGATTAACATGACAAGAATCCATGGCAAGCATTTCCCGTATAGTTATTTATATTTTGTACTTCATAGTAAAGGAACAATTCATTTTCGATTGGGAGAAGCTAATTTCCATTGAAATTTGTTCCCAACTATCACGATTCAAAGAATCGAATAAATTTTATATGTCATCCTACTTGATTTTCGTAATAGTGCATTGTTTTCTATTTCCAAAACTGTCTATGTCCAAGAAAATAAACTATGAATTCGACCCAGTAGCATTCTGGTACCAGGCCTTGTGGAGGCACAAGGCCTCCCATTGTTTTTATGAGGTTTTTAATGAATTTGTCTCAGTTTTCAAAGATTTATTGATAGGAAAGGATGCTCTCCGGATGTTTGGCCAGGCAACCAAGTTTTTGGACAGGAAGGGGACACTTGAACAAAAGGAAAATTAAAGTGTACTAATGGTCTTTGGCTCCAAGGAAAATCTTCCTTTCCTTCTATGCCACATCACAGACAAGATGTTTGTGACAGAAATAACAAGGCAATACAACCATTGGTTGCATTTTTCCATGACAAGAGAAAAAAACAGTTCCTTCCTCTGCCCTGGAAAGTCGAGCACTTTGTGTGCAGAAACATCAACAGATTGACAAATTCGCGGGCCATTTCAAGAACTTGAACCTAACATATGCTGAAAGGATAAAAGGGTTCGACCCTAATGGGATTTTTCGAGAACATTTACTATCAGTTGGCTTTAGCGGCTCTTTTATCCATAGACGCTTGACCAAAGACAGAGACAATGATGACAACACTCATGCTTCTGACAATTGTGACGTAGAGACATTACAAAGTGCGACTGAATTGTACAGACAACAGGGAAAAGTATCCGGTGATAAGAGTGTCCAGTCCCCGACCAACACTCCCAAGAGCACGACATAATGGAGCATCGCTTCAATGGCCCACCCCGGTAAGAAAGCAACCCAGAAATCTTCAAACGGAGGAGGAGATAAAAAGCCTCCTCACGCAAAAATTGATAGTTCTCACAAGCTTCCCTTGACGAAGAAGAGAAAAACCATTGTAGGGTAGGCGGAAGAACCTGAAATTGAAAGTGAGCACATGGAGCTTGAAACTGAAATTGAGCACATGCACAAAGTTCACCCGTCTGCGGACACGATGCACCATAGTTCCACAATGGAAATAGTTGAGACTGAATTTTTTTACAAAGATGAATCCTTCGTATTCCAGAGCGTTGTTTTTTACAGCCAATCTAAAAATTTAATCAATGAAAAGAGAGATGTAACAAATAAGAAAGGCAAATCTCATACAGAGATTAACTTTAGGAAAATGTGGTTGTCCCAAATCTCCTGATTTCACTGCGTAACCAGTGATGCTCTCGATGATTCCATTGGAGGAATTGAAGCGGAGAATGCCATACTGAATGACCGAGTCAAGGAATTGGAGGAGGCTTTCATTGCTACCCTGGATTTTGTCCATCCTTTCGCAAAAACCATGCATGCTACCCCTGCAGCCAAGTTAAAAGGATCCTTCAGCCTCCTCACATCGTGTAGATCCTTTGTAGAGAAGAACATCAAGAAAAGAATGCAGCTAATTACCGAATCCTAGGAAACATCACAAAATATAGCTTCATTTCGAAAGAGGGAAAATGATTTGCACAGACATTTGCAGATGAATTTCAAAAATGAAGAACGTTTCTATGAACAAATGGTGACCCCTTTTTCCAACCATGCCATCAACAACTCAGATCTGAAAAGAAGACAAGAGGATCTCCCCTCCCCAAAGTGGATCAAACAATTAAAAGCATGCTAGCAAAAGAAAGTTAAGAACCTGCAGCTCATTGTCAAATCATGTGAACAAGCCGTATCAGAAAAAGAAGAATTATTCATAAACCTGACCCAAATAGACTTAGTCGTAAGTACCAACGAGGTTCAAGACCCAAACTTAATCCTCAAATCCTTTTCCTTGACCAAAGAAGACTTCGATGAACAACTTGATATTTTAAAGGGGTTGTCTTTAGAAAAGTTTTATGACATCCTTGAATATGGTGTAGATGAGGTCGAGAACTGGCTAGTGGACTATTCGGCACACAATGAAGAAATTGACTAGGCTCTGCATAGTATTTCTATGGATCTAAGGAAATTAGAAAATGAGCTTTTCGACATAGAAATCCAGGATGAAATCAATGTGGCTCCCATGAGAAGCTACATTGAAGAATGGTTCCAACGGAGAATGGAGAAGCTCATCGACAAAGGGCAACAACCGGTTGGCACGATTCCAGTGGTCGTCGACGACAACAAAAAAAACGTATCGGCTTCATAGTAAGTCTATATTGATCACATCTTGTTTTCTTTATCAATTCAGTTATTCTACCTCTTTAAATAGAAATCTCTAACCAAAGACTCATAACTTCCAATTTCTTCTTTTCAAGTCTTCCTCTCTACCGTCGCACACTTCTTCTTTCTACAATCCTATTTCTTGTACTTATTTATTTTATGGTCTGCGAGAGCCCCAATCCCAGTCTATATGACAAACGCATTTAAATTTCCAGAAATATGTAACAAACATTATTAATTTTTGATAAATTTCAAAGACAACTAATTTGGGAATGCAAAAAAAAAATTCCTTCAACTATGTTGGATGTCAGAAAATTGTGTTTATTATATTTGAATGTTTAATGTGTGTGATTCCTGGTCCTTTTTTCCAGGAACCTTTGTTGCAAGGCATTATTAGTTTTTGATAAATTTCAAAGAAAACTAATTCATAAATGCTAATTTTTTTTTCCTTCAACTATGTTGGATGTCGGGAAATTGTGTCTATTATATTTGAATGTTTAATGTGTATGCTTCCTGGTCCTTTTTTCCAGGAACCTTTATTAGAAGTCATTGAGACAGAAATTTTCTAAGTCCCATGTTTGAACTATACACACCCAAGGAAAAAATTGTCTTGTTCGCATATTAACCTTGGGGGTCATCTACAAGCCAAATGTCTTGTGGCTGGCCTGTGACACGCTGCCACAAGTCATCCTCTGCATGGATACAACGTGTACTTCAAGCTGCTTCCCACATATCTGTGCTCGGACCCGCCGCAACAGTGCATTTATTCTCATTCCAACCTGACATGGACTACACTGCCATGCAACACTTACACTTGTTTCTTTTGATGAAACATTTTAAAAATACAAAATATTTCAATTTATTCACTCCTTTAATTTTATGCATATAATATTTTCTTATTTCTTTGTTTTATTGGTTTAATTTGTGTTATACAATATTGAAGAAAAAAAAAATTTAATTAAATTCTTGTACTTATATAGTTTCAACGTACATAATCTTTTATTTTATTTTATTTTTAGTTTAACTTTTGTTTCTTTAATCATTTACTAATTATAATATTTAAAGAAATCAATTGCATTACACAACATTATTTTTACTAACTAAAAGATCATGTAACTTGCTTTAACCATTTATTTTAGCTAATTAGTTTAACTTTACTAATTGCAATATAAAAAGAAAAAGTACACAATTTATTTCACTTTACTTTCTAGGGTTTCTTGGAATCACTAACATATATCACTTTAGTTTATTTTGTTTTAGTATTTGTAATTTTAAGTCATACATTAATTATATCTTTAAAAAAATATCATAAAAATAGAAACATAAAAATTATAAAGTTATAAAATATATAAAAATTAAATATTGCAAAATTATAAATAAGATATTCTTGTTTAGACTATTTAGCTTTAAGGTTTAATGTGCTTTCTTTTCGGGGCTTAAAACTTAGGGTAATATTCCCGCCTCTTCCCGCATAGCCTCATAGGAGGTTGAGATGTTGGTTTCGAAACACTCTTGTTTTGGCATCAACATGTCCCTTACAAATTGGGGGAATTTAGGAAATGACTCGAGAGATGTATGAAGGATATTAGAAAAGCCCGATTTGAAATTGTCAATGCAAGGATTAGATGAGAGCGATGACAAGCAAAATTCAAGCAAAAAAACTCAACAAACTAGTTCAATGAGATATTATTGTGTTATTGATACAACCAGACACATAATTTGTTTAAGGAAGTGAATGGGTTTATAGGCATCCAACACAATATAAATATGGAATAATTTTGTTTAGATAGATGTGATCAAGCAACTCATGGAATGTGTCATGGCACATCTTGGCATTTTAGATAGTGTGGTGAACCCCCCTTCCTAAGCAAAATCCTCCTTTGCAGCAGAATCCTCCCAGGCCTTTAGGGACCCTCTCCCTCCTCCCAAACCCAAATTGGAACAAGTGTCTTTCAAGCTAATGATGATAAGGAGTAGAAACACAAGGCCCTAATTGAGAATGTGGAAAAAAAGAGTTGATTGCAAGATCACCGGTAGAGGCCAAGTACCTAGTATTTCTTTTATTTTATACATGTTTTAGTATGTTTTTTCGAGTAGTGTATTTGTTACAGCAATAAGATATACCTATAAAAATAGAATAGGGTTCTTTTGGATGGTTATCCCTCTTGGGAAAAACTTGATACAGTTTTGCATTTTGAACATATGACTTCAGCCTCATATTTGTACTTTATCATAGTTGCTTTACTTTGTCGCATCCTTTTTTAATACAAACCCTACCCATTACTGTTAAAAAAAAACATGGAATGTGTCATGACAATCCTTGGCATTTTGAACAATGTGGTGAACTCTCATTCTCGAGCAAACTACTCCCTTGCAACAAAATCCTCTTAGTACCCTTTCCCTGCTGCCAAGTTGAAATTGCAACAAGGCAATGCCTTTCAAGTGGTTGATGGTAAGAGGTATAAACATAGAGCCCTGATTAAGAATGCAAAAAAAAATGTTAATTATAAGATGCTCAACAAAAACCAAACACCTATTATTTCATTTCTTTTACATATATTTTAGTATATTTTTTCAAGTAATATATTTGTTACAATAATATGTAAAACAATATACTAATAAAAATAAAAATAAAAATATAACAATGCTTTTTTTTGGGGGGATGGTTAACCTTCTTGTAATACAATTTTACATTTTAAACTTATGACTTTGACCTCATATTTGTACTTTATCCTAGTTGCTTGGCTTTGTTGCATCCACGTCGCATCATTTTTTGATGCAAACCCAATCTTTTATTATAAAGAACAAGAAGAAATGAATGTGCTTTTATGGATCTTTATATGTTATGAATCTTAATTTTGCATTAGTATGATATAAATACTACTTTAATGTAAAGTCATTAATTTAAAGATATTTAAACCTTACACTTTTTTGTAAAGTTATTAAAGTAAAGATATTTAAACCTTACACTTTTTAACTACAAAAGTAAAAACTTTACAGATTAACCACTAATTCATCCAAAACTTTACAGATTAACCACTAATTCATCCTTTATTCAATATAAAAATATATATGCACTTTTAAAATATGTTAACCAACTCATATTTCACCTAACCAAAAACCATGGATATATACCTATATAAAAATATATATGCACTTTTAAAATATGTTAACCAACTCATATTTCACCTAACCAAAAACCATGGATATATACCTATTAATTATTATGTATTAAGATGGCTATATTATGAAGGAGACCACTTTACAGTTGGTGCTTCGCTTCCATAGAGTCGCAATGATAAAGATGATGCAATCTCATTCATCATTGTTCGAAATTGTTCCATAGCAAGTGGATTCTTAGAGATAACGCTTCTATTTTCAAAGAAACTCTCTTTCCCTTTAATAAGCTTAGTGTAGAATCCCTCCACCTAATTCTTCCTCGAATCTAGACAAGGGCACGATCCTTCCCTTTTGTGTGGGAAGGTTATCTCAACCTAGCACTTGAGTTTGATTTAATGTGTGGGAAGGTTATCTCAACCATAGTACTTGAGTTTGATTTAACATGTGTCATGAAAGAAGGGAAGTATTTCCTCGCTCATGGAAAAAAAATTATAGATTAAATGGCTTATAACTCTCTTTAAAGAATCTCTATGCATAGATACAAGCAACAATGGGGTCATTTTTAAGGAAATCACTTTCTATTTATCCATATGCACAAGGTTTTTTCAATTTGGAACTTGAGTTTCAACTTAAAAAACTCAAGTTTATAGCAAAGGAACCTAGTTTTTGATAGCACTAGATTATTTATTATTTATAAAATTATGGTAATCTAACCTTAACTTGTATACAAAATTTTCAAGAGTAGCTTCAATATAGGTAGATTGTTCAATCTTCCATTCATTTCTTTGAAGTGAGTGCTTATGTGTTATTACCTATGCCAATATATGCATGTATGCATATTTAAGCAAGGGTTTCTTGATCACATCAGGTCAAAAAGTTGGGATTGAAGTTGAATTCAATCCTTGGATTATAAATACAATGTCTTTCTTTGCAGACTTTTTTGTATCATTATCATTTGGAAACATTGTCTTTAAAGGTAAAATCTTCTTTAGCTCAAAAAGGAAAAACACAAAAGTCCTCTTGGTGACAAGTTGCAAAGATGGATGACCATTGGGTAAAGTTAATTAAGGCATCCTAGAACTAAGTGCTTACTCCTTATGTTACTACAATGTCTTTAGTTGCTAAGAGTAGTGGAGAAGCCACCAATATTTTATATCTCAAAGGCAACTCCCATGTCGTTGATTCTCATGTATGAAAGTTTCCTTGGATTAAGAAAGATGAGACGTGAATCAAATTCTTCAAAACAAGAAAAAGATACAAGTTATCAACATAGTTGTAATTGTGATTGGGGATGCATATTGTTGTGATAAAGTGTTGTTTCATTGTTTTCAATAAATCTAAAAAATAATTAATATTGATAAATACTTTGATAGTGAATAATTCAAATGATAATTAAACTTTAAAAAACAATATAATTTTCTTTATAAAATAAAAAGAATAATTAATATTGATAAATATTTTGATAGTGAATAATTCAAATGATAATTAAACTTTAAAAAACAATATAATTTTTTTAAAGAGATATAGAATCATAATTATAATTAATTACTTTATTGAATATTTAAAAAATGGTAGATACTTAGATATTGCCACGTGATGGTTGAAACCAAAGTAAAATAAATCAATATAATTTTCTATGTAACATAAAGTAACATAAAGAAGATGTATAATAATAATTACAATTAACCATTTAATTAATAAAAAATATATAATATAATATAACATTTTTAATTAATTTAATAAAAAATTAATAATATAATATATAATGAAATTTTGAAATTTTATTTCATATTTTTCATAAATATATATAATTGTAATAATAATGTGTAATACCAAATATAAATAATAATTTATACAAATTATTTTAATTATCAAATATAATAATGATAATGTTAAAAAAAAATTGAAAGTGAACTTAGATTCCAAAACTAACTTACAAATTAATAAAACTTTGAATAAAAGTTATACCTTCCCCATTCTAATAAAACTTTCAATAAAAGCTATACCTCACCAATACTCATTGCTTATCATTATGAAAATGGCCTCATTGACAACTTCATGTATTAGAGGCCCACTTATTGTCGGCGCACTTTGGGTATGGATTGTGCAATGATCATGCTTATCGTGCATGACTGTGGGACCTACAGAAACATATGAATAACTATTCTCAATGCTATAGTGAATGATGCTATAATTTAAATATTTTTCCTTTAAAAGCCCAATTTATATTAATATTTAAAAACATACTTAAAATATTATCAATCCCATAGTGAATGATGCTATCAATAATATATTTTTTCTTTAAAAGCCCGATTTATATGAGAAATATACATTAAAGTTTAATAATTAAAGAAAAGCAAATGAGAACGAAAAAGTTAGAAAACTATAAATTAAATTTATTTTTTTTAATATTGTGAATGTAAATAATAAAATGAATATGATGGAACATATCTTAAATATTTATATAATGAAATTGGTTATTAAATTAAGTAAAAACATTCGGAAATGAATGAATTTTTAAATTTTATAATAAAAGAAAATAAAAAATAAATACAATTTTTATTTAATTCGTCAATATAAAATAAAAAAGCTTTATATAGTCTAGCTATTTTTCAAGACTTTTTTAACTGGTCAATACAAAATAAAACTTTATAAAGTTTTTATAGTATGGTTATTTTTAAGACTTTTCTATTTAATTCGTCAATATAAAATAAAAAAGCTTTATAGTCTAGCTATTTTTCAAGACTTTTTTAACTGGTCAATACAAAATAAAACTTTATAAAGTTTTTATAGTATGGTTATTTTTAAGAATTTTTCACTTATTAAAGTTATAATGATTTGTCTAAGACTTTTTCATTAAAGTTATAATGATTTTAGTACTTTCATTTTTATTATGTTTAAATATATAAATATAATGATTTTAGTACTTTCATTTTTATTATGTTTAAATATATAAATAATAATGTTAAGAATTTTCAATAAAAATTTATTTTGTAGTTAAGGATAGTAAATATCATCATAATATGTTAAGAATTTTCAATAAAATTTTATTTCGTAGTTAAAGATGGTAAACATCATCATAATATATTAAGAATTTTTAATAAAATTTTATTTCGTAGTTAAGGATGGTAAACATCACCATAATAGTTTTTTGACTTTAAATAAACATCATTGTCATAATAATAATTTTATTGTTCTAGAAGTAATTTAAAGTTGATTCATCATAATAATTTCTGACTTTAAATAAACATCATTGTCATAATAATAATTTTATTATTTCAAAATAATTTAAAGTTGATTTTTAAAGATGGTAGCCATATAATTTTATCGAAACAAAACTACAAAACTTAAAATTTATTATTAGAAATTTAATTAAAATTGAATATATATATAAAATATATATATAAAAAAAAAAAAAATCTAAATACAAAACTACAATACATCATATGCTTAAAGCATTTAGAATAGCTCTTACAACCTATGAGGTTTCTATATATCTTAAATTCTTTTTCAACATGTTATGTATGTTGTAGTAAAAAAAAAAATATTAAAGCTTTTTTTTTTCATGAGCTCAAAAGAAAGTTTTATTTTATCAATTCAAAAAATTAGAAATAAAATACTTTTCATCTTTTATTCTCTGTCACCATATGTATTTGGATTTATATAAAAAATTGTAAGAAATCCTTAAACATATTTAAAGCCAAGGATCGTGAGTATATTTAAAAGTAATATTTCTTCATGTTTTGTGATCAACCAAGTTCCTCGATCCAACCTTGTTTCAACTTTTGAAAGACCATTTTCTCTCATGTTTGTGTCCAATGTACAAAAATGACATGTACGAGAAAACTTATATAGTGATTGTACATCATTATATAGAGGTTGCAATGTAAAATTCCTTATATGTTTTCATTGTGCATCCATTGAATTACTAGAAGGGAGTCCCCGTAGATTAGAGTACGTGAGACTCCAACCTCAAAACCCGTTTTAGAGTCATCAACTCACAATAATTATTTGTTTCCTCACGAATTCCATATTTGAATGAAATGTTATGGGTTGAAGATATAAACAATATTCCTCCCACTACTCCCTTGGGTGGGGTCTCCTATGAGGCTCCCTTAAATTAAGCCCAGGGAATGTTCTTATTAATTTCCTCTTCATTGGAGATGTATCTAATTTGCTTCTCTTGAAATCTCGAGTATGCATTTAGAATGTTTAATGTTTGCACAACACATTTTAAGGGTAATGTCTCTTTTTTTTCAAACAACTTCAAATTATTGACCAACCAGACTCCCCAAGCAATGTTTAGAGGAAGGGATCTAATCTTTTTTGTGTCCTTGTTGTCACACCAAATCCTAAAGGCATATTCAATGTTATCTCCCACCTAGACATTATGATACCCTACCATTCTTTCCACTTCCTTCCAAACTTCCTTTGTGAAAGGACAAGTCATGATCATATGTGCATTGGTTTCTTCTACTTCTTGGCATAGAATGCACCAACCAAATCCAACATAATTCCTTTTGTACAGTATATCCCAGGTAGTTTCTTTATTGTTTAAGATCAACCACATGAAAATTTTAGATTTTGATGGACGCTTTAGCTTCCATAAGAATTTCCACCACCATACATGTTCATCCTCCCTTCCCTCCTCAACAAGGAATTTATATCCTAATTTTGCTAAATATACCCCTGATGGGTTTAGTGACCAGACCAACTAATCATCCTTCTCTTCGATTTTGACATTACTATCCTTTAAAAAGTTTGTGTATCTCTACGATTCATTTACATTTTATTCCTCTATACCTAGCTCCCTTCGGGTCATCCAAGCTTGGTGCCAAATGGTAGTCTTGGCCCAACTCACAACCTATCTTAACATAAAAAAAACTTCTACTTCATACATCAAGAATCAACTATGGAGATAGTTTGTGTCTTCCTTTACTGCCAACCCATGGAACCATACCTATTTGCAATCTATCTCCTTTATCAACTTGCCAAAGCAACTAATTTCCAACCAAATGAAAGGCAGAGTTGACCACTTTCCATATTATAAAATCATTTTGGACTCATTTAATATGATTCCTAATCCATTCCTCCATAGTGTCTCGGGTGATATATTTATCTTTCACAACTTGGACCCACAACCCTATTCCTTGGATTAGCCTCCAAACGTTTTTTGTTGCAAGGGATTTGTAAAAGAGAAATAGGTTCTTTAGGCCCCAACCTCCATTTTCTTTTGATAGTGATAACTTCTCCCACAAAGCCAAAGCAAAGCCTTTTTACTCTTGTTTGCCAGACCATATGAATCTATAACATAAATTCCTTATAACTTCCAAAACTCCTTTAGGTATTCATGCTAGTGACATCCAGTATACTAGAATCACTTCCAAGACAACTTTGATAATCACCAATCAACCCCCTCGAGAAATCCACCTGTTACACCTATTGAGATTTTTTTCCACTTTGGTCATCAACCATCGCCAATCCCCTTTTTTACACATGTGTTTCTTCAAATGAAACCCTAAGTATTTCAAGCCAAGATTCAAGTCTACCAAATGGTACAAAAATATTTGAGTAATGAAGGTTTTCTCTTGCTCTGAAATACCCCAAAGAGAGATTGTTGATTTTTGAAGGTTTATTTTCATACATGTCACTTTACGGAATAAATCCATGATATCTCTAAACTTCTCAACAACCCTTCTAGATCCCTCATTGAAAATTAGTATGTCATGGACAAACAGTGAGTAATATTGTAGCATGTACCTACATTGACTGCACTACCATTTTCAAAATCCTCCTTTAACAACCTACTCAAACCTTTAGCAATTAAAAGGAAAAGGAGAGGGGATAAAGGGAATCCCTATCTAAGGCCTCTTCTTGGCTTGAAGAAGGGAGATGTTTCCCCATTTACCAAAACAACAAAAGATGTAGAAGTAATGCAATTCATTACCCATACTACAAACTAGTGGTAGAAACCTAGATGAACGAGTATTAGTCTAAGATATAGCCAACTTACCCTATCATGTGATTTGGATAGATCCACTTTGATCACTATTACTTTTGATTCTTAATTTTGATTGAATGAAGTCCTTCTTGGGAAATCCCTACCATCTCGTGTATTTGTCCTCCCTCTAAAAACCTAATTTTTTCTTTAGAGATTTGCCCTTATAGGATCCTTTTTAGTCTTATTTCTATTACCTTGGAGATGATTTTGTATAGACAACTACATAAATAAATTGACTTGAAATTTTCACAAAAATGATGTCAGATTATCATCTTTTGGAATTAGATAAAAAAAGGTTACATTGAAGGCTCCAAGATCTAACCACCCTCGTTAGATATTCTCCTTTAAAATCATAATAACCTAGAAAAAATTCCACAAGGAGACCATTAGGCCCTAAGCTTTTGTCCTTCTAGAAGATTTAAAGAATGCAAAGGAATTCTTCTTTTCCAACTTCCTCCATCGAAGCCTTATAGTCCTCATGATTGACAAAACTAAGAAAAGAATTTGTCAATTTTATTACATCTGCTATGGTGGCTTGAGCATCCTCTTTGAACAGGGTTGAGAAATAATTTACTCCTTTTGCAACAATGTCCTTGAAGTTTAGTGCCCATGTGACATCATCCTTTTCAATTTTTCATACCGAATTAATGTTCCTCCTGTAGTTGGAATATCTATGAAAAAACTCTTTGTTTTTGTCTCCTTCTTGGAGCCATAATGCCCTACTTTTAAGCATCCATTTTTTTTTTCTTTTTTCAGGAGGATTTGCCTCTCTTTGTCTTCAAGAAGTTTTACCTTTTATTTTCATTCCTTTGTCGAAAAAACTAAACCTTCACTACTATAATAAGATTTCAAGGCTTCCTCCACTTCCTCAAGAGTTTTATCGTCCTTTTGTTTCTTTTCTTTTGCCCATTGCATAGTTATATTCTTTGATTTTTTCAAAATTTGATGGAATTGTAAAGGAGCATATTCTCTCAAATCTCCATTATAAACCTCCCATACCTCTTTGATTTTGTTGATAAACTCTTCTTCCTTTATCCATTGTGGATTCATATTGAATGGACTTGCAGGATTCTCTTAGGCAAGGGCTATTTCCAGTATGACTAGATTGTGGTTAGGATCCCCTCCCAAGGAAACCCATTGTTTTTTTCTAGGTGCTTCATTAAGGAAAACTTCATATATCAAAAATTGATCAAGCTTATTTACAATACAAGCTTCTCCTAATCTCTTATTTCTCCAGGTTGGGAAAAATTAGCAGGCTCAACATCTAGTAAACCTTTTTTGTTCCAGGTTACATTGCACGGGGAAAACCCCCAAGTACTTCCCCTAATTTTGAGGATGGTACCCAGGGTAAACCCTAAAATATTTAGGGCACAAGGTTGATCAACAACAGGGCTTGAAGCCATTACAATAATATACTTGTTAAGAGATCAACATGTCACTTGTGGGAATTGAACCTAAGAGGGAAGATAACAATCATTCCTCCCAACCACCCAAGTTAAATCCACTTGAAAACATCTAGTAAACCTACTTCTTCTAAATTTTAAATAAAGTAACTAGAAAGATATCCCACCTGTGTAGCTAGTCCCCATACCTCTTAGGCCCCCAAGGAAAAATTTGGGTCCCCACCTACCATAACTAACACAACTTGTAGCCAATCCATATGAAAGAATTTATCCCATTATACCAACATGTCCACATATGCCCCATATACATTTAAAAGAGTAATTCCCTACAAAAATCCAGAGAGAATAAAGTAGACCCTAGACCTGTTGTAAATGCCCAAGAATTAGTTAGGGTAAATGAACATTTCTTCCACCCATTTATGTTCCCCCCAACCTTCCAATAGCATTAATAAATAAAAAAATCTAACTACCTAATATTTTTTAAAGTTCCTGAGAAATTTTCTCCCCATCTATCATAGTTTCTTGTAGAAGAATCATAGAAGGATTTGTTGCCTCTACCAATATTTTTAGGGCTGGTTTTTTCTAGGGGTTGGCCAACCCTCAACACTTTAGGGCCATGAACAACATTTTAATCCCTCTTTGGGGGCATTTTCTCTAGGATCTCCTATCAAAGACAATTGCTTACCACATTTAATTTTGGAGGATGCTTGTTTTTTAGCTAGTGACATGAAATATTTCCTTCCCCTATGAGGGGATGTCTTGCCATTTTCTAGAGAAAAAAAAAAAAAACCCTTGCCACCTTCCCAAGAAAATCAATATTTCCCTTGCTCCTTGATCTGAGATTATATTTCAAATTTTCCTTAGGAAGATTTGTTTCTATGTGACTAAATATCGTCTATATCTATTATACTCATATTTACAAAGGAACCCAGTTAAGAGGTTCCATCTAATTGGCCCTCTTCTATCACTGGAATGGGAATTAGAGGAAGGGGGTTAGGGTATTTTATTTCAGAGAGGTTGGGTAGAAATTCATTCAAGGGTTTTGTATCTTTGAATTCAACATCTAATCCTCGGCTCCCAAATATCACATTTTCAAAAGATTTTCTTTTAATTGATGAAGGTGACTTAAAGGCCTTACTTAGAAGTGTTGAGTAGTCATTTTTGCCATATGATTCTTCCATCGTCTAATATTTGGGTTGTATTGTGCCCAAGGATTGGAAAGAAGCTATCTAAGGTACCTCCTGCAGACATTTAATAACCCCATTAACTTCTTAAACCTCCATTGATTTTGAGTATGGATTTCATCCCTTTAATTCATCCTCCTCGTCACTTGATTCTTCTTCTAAACCTATAATATTATAGAGATTACATATGTGCATTTAATTGCTATTTGCCCATAACTATGGCACCGACCACACTTAAAAGAGATACCTTCATAGTCTAAGTTCAAGTGAAAATAATAGAAACCTTTTCAAATTCCCATATCCTATGCCAGGCCCTTTCTAATATCTAGACCAACCAAAATATGACTATACCCATATAGCCCGAGTCTATAAATGACAAATCAGACTCATAAAAATTCCTAGTGCACTCCCACCTCAAATACTTGTTCTTACCATAGGACCGGAAGGAGCCCCATAATCCTCTCTCAAATCAGGATGATATCCAGACACGCAAACCTTGCATCAAAATATATATGCCACTTTTAGATGAAGAGTGGTTGGGCACCCCACTTACACCTTTGGTGTAGTATATTTTCAACCTCACCCACATTCTGAAAGTTCCAAATCATCCATCCCCTAACCAAAATCAAAGCTTGAGGGATGTAACTAACTATGGGCTCAAACTTAGTTTTCATCCATACCTTCAATGTTTCATGGCTCACTTTCTTTCCTAGAGTATGGCCTATAAGGGATAGGTTTGTCATCTCTAGTATCATGTTAATTTTTTTCTTCTCTCCCCAAAAAAAGGTTGACTAGAGCCTACATCTTTTTAACACAACAATGACATTTTTGTTTCCTCCCACCTTCCACGTTTCACAACCTTAAATTCTCTGGAGCTAGGGTTGGTGAGCCACTCATATGTTGGTATTCCAAAATATAACCAATGAAACCGGACTCTTGAAACCACGGGGTCTTCACTCAATGAACTTGTGACATAGCACCTGCGTTCTTGGGATATTAAAGAATACCCCTAATTCAACTAGATATTTATAAATACCTCCCAAAATCCTTTTGTTGAAATCCCCTCCCAATACATCTTTCCAATAAAAAAACCCCTATTTTAAATATATACCCCTTTTTATACCCCCCAATACCTATAAACCCCTTGAAACCCCACATCTCCCCTAAATACCTACATTATATTGGCCTTATTTTTCACAATTAAAAACCCCCCTTTATGATTGAACATGGTAAGATATTGGTCAATAGGGTGAAGCCCTTGTGCTTGAAACCTGTCATACCTTTGATCTAAATCATAACAAGGGATTTCAAGATCAATGTAGGTATTATCCGAAAGAAAGGTAGAAATAGAGATAACATTCAAATGACATAAATCTATGTAATTGTTAGTCCTATAGTTTAAAACCCATGAATCCTCCAGATATGACCCTTCAAGCTTCTCCGCAAAGATACCATTCTTGCATTTAAGAATTTTGGGAGATACACCAACAAAACCTTCACCTCCTTTAATAGGTCATCATCATCTGTAAGATGATTTGAAAGAGCTTGTACCATTTCTCCTATGATGGAAATAATATCTTATTCTAGTGGTATTGACCACACATGGGAAGTCCTCCATGGATTTGATGTACCTTCAGGAGTGTATAATACAAGGTTGGATAATATTTGTTGGCCCTCCAAGAGATCCTCTATGTAATCTAACACCTCCTCCTCTAGGATCGACATACCTACACCCTCATTTCCTCCTATCACCCTTGGTGCCATCACAGATACAACCTATAGTAACCCCATGGACACACTTTAGAAACCCTTGATATCATCCTCTAAAGCATCAACCATACCAATGTTATTTATGAAGATCAAATGGGTGCAAGAGCTTAGTAATAGGGGTCACTTTCTGCAAAAAAAAAAATAGTATTTCGTTTGATATAGCAAGGTGTGTAATTAGTGATATGAAATGTATGCCGAGATGATGACTCTCTCGCCCACGTGTCCCATCCCTATTTGCATCGTTCCTTCCCCTCTACACCAACAAGGATATATGAGAAGGCGGTTGAGGGATCTTATTGTGAATGCAGGCGGTCAATGTGATGCAATCAGGTGATCCGATTGTGGATGTGGGAAGGCAGTGCACAACAGTGGAGTAAATAGGGCATCAACCAGAAGGGTTTTGAGGGCACTATCTAGATTTTGACGTGGAGAAGAGATCTTGAAAGATGATAGTAGTTTCCCTGCTAACCATTGTCATTGAACTCTCTCCATTCTATCATGGTTCTGGTGAGTCATTTTCCGGTCCTCCCACTGATACCGTGAATGACTACATACACGCATACTGCGAAGCCTGGAAGATCATAGAGCTAGTGGAAAATTTGGACCCTAAAGCTGTATTGGTGAAAAAACAATAAGCCAATCATTGGTTACGATATTCATGATGTGCTTCGCCAAAGGACAAGGAAGGCTTCCACGATCACAAACAGAGCTCACACGGGTGTTCAAGACAAAGCTTGAGCTACAACAGAAGTTATGAGACAGAGGTTGAGCTATCAATCCATAACAAGAATTTGTTCCTACATGTTTTACCTCACTAGAAGAGGATGCAACGAATTGAAAGGGTTGCTACAACAAGATAGGATCTTCGTGTAGGCACCTCTAGAGCAAGGGGGATTCATGTTGAGGCCTCTAGAAAGGGAATTCATGTCAGGGCCTCTGGAGAACATAGATTATAGCCATTTCTCAACACCCTCAGGTGGTCTTAGCGATGCTACTACTCACCACATGGCCTACTTCATGAAGAGGAAATGACATTTTTCTCGGTTTGTTAGGACTGTGAGAAGGTCGTTGGGGAAGGTGTTGCACGTTGTTCTTCAACTCGTTGTCTTGCAATAAGACAAGGACTATGATAAGTATGGATCGGTCGAGGGGGCACCGACGTCTATGATTCATGTATGTTTTCTGGTCACCCTTCTGAAGATAATGTCCATAGCAATAATAGTGTGCAGTGAGCACATGACAATGATGGGGAGAATAGAGTTCATGTAGTTATTTTGGAGGAACATGACTGGCTCTTTGTGGGGATATATGATGGCTTCAATGGTCCTAATACCCATGAGTGCTTGTGAGATTCTTGTTTTTTATTCTTCATTGTTCTCTTGCTTGGACTGCGAGCTCGGAGTGCAAGTTGAACCCGACAAAAATATCCAAACTACCAACGATTATAGTTATACCTGAAACCTATTGAGATCTGAAACGTCCAAAAAAAGTTAAATACTTTTTATAATAAATTTTAAAATCGATTTCTAGAATCACTGCTTGAAACTTCCTGAGCTTTGAAACGTCTGAAAAAAAAGGTTAAATTTTTTTTTAATAAATTTTAAAATCGATTTCCAAATTCATTGGCTACCTGTTACACATTATTTTCGTCATCCCTATGACCGTTAATGATGTAAACCTATATATTGCCTTCAGAGGGGTCAGTAGCCTGAATTCCTAAAGAAAGAAGGGAGAAGAACTTTTCCTGAGAGAAGAAGTTGTGTTTTCCTCTGTAAAAACCCTATTTTGGAGGATTTTCGCGAGCTGCACCATAGCTAGGGTGTGGAAATGCCTAATTTCCACAGGCTACACTATAGCTAGGGCGCAGAATTTTCGCAGGCTGCACTATAGCCAGGTCGCGACGGCCTTCATACATGGGAAAAATAATCATTTTCTCGATGGTTCTAGAAGGAGAAGCTTCTATGATGAGGTGGCCTCCGAATGGTTTGGATCTTACTCACTTTCATGATTTAGTGGGATCATCCTAACCTCCTCACCTTATCCTCTTCAGCTTATAAAAGGAGAGTATCTCTCATGGAGAAAGCTAGCTTGGCTTGGGATTAAGCTTGATTGGGTTGGAAATTCTTTGAACTTGTTAGCTTGGTTAGATTGGCTTTGAGATTTGCTTTGTCAAGATAGATTGTGAATAGCTATTACATCCATGGTCTCAGAATCCTTGGAGAAAGAAGTGTGTGGGAAGCAAGGAGTTGTTGGAAGGAACCTTACGACATCAAGGCATCCGGTTGTAATCTCTCTTCCTATTATTTAATATAATACAGTGGCATGTTTCTTTCCCATAGAATTATCTTTTTTTTATTGCATAATTCCTTGATCATATGCATAGGTTGTCATTGAATATACTCTCTCTGCTTTCACTTTGGTTGGTTTGTGTCTCACTGCAGGATCAATATCACAAGAGCACCGGAGCGAAACACGAACAACAAAGACATAAGGAAGCGACATTTAAAGGTATGTCTATCGTCTTTTGTTCAGTATTAAATTTGATTATTAGAGCCTAGGGAAAGCGCCATGTCCTGTCATGTTTTGTTCTAGATCTAGGTGGATCTAGGGGGATTAGTCTATGTTCGCATTCACCGATTTACCCGTTAACAAAATTGGCAACCATACTGGGGAAACAAATTTTTTCCTATTTTTCCTTGCTTTCTTACTTTGATTGCTTGGTTTTTGTTTTCTGAGTCACTGGAGGATCCAACTTGACTCTCTGACTGTTAAACTTCATTGGAAAACCTTCTCAATTTTTAATTTTTTCCATTTTTGTTTGATTTTCGTGCCTTGCTTTGAGGGACAATGCGATGAATTAGGGTTTTCGCGCCCTACCTGTTTAGTCCAGTGCGGAAACTCCGCGACCTACACATATCTGGCCCGCGAAAATCATTGATTTCCGCACTATGTTAGTCTACAGCCTGCGGAAATTGTGAGAATTTTGATTTTTGATGGTTTTTTCCTTACCTAGACCTTGGATTTGGTTTTGGAGTGAATTTTTGGGTTTGATCATGATCTATTTACAATATGCTTGACAGCTTTGAAACTTCTCTTAGCCATCTTTGATTTGTTTGTTTTTGAGAGATTTGGTCTCTTACTTTGAGTGTCTTTCAGTTACAAAGCATCGTTTTTCTTTAGAGTTGTTTGGTGAAAGAATTTCTTTTTCTTTTATTGAATAATTCGTGTTAAAAGAGAAAATTGTTTGGGTTTCTTTGTTTCATATCTATTTTCTATTGCTTTTATCTATATTTGGAACAAAATTATTATTTCTTTCTTTATATTAGATTGGGGGCATCCATGCATTTGAAGTAGCGAAATTGCATGATTTGTGGTCTTAAATTGCTAAAAAAATTCCCCCTGGCCATGAATCGTGTATTGGTGTACAGTCTATTTTGCTCATTTATTGAGAATCTTAATATCGATGAGTTTAGTGAATTTTGGGACATTGTACATTTGGGAACGATAAATGTTTTCTCCTTCTCATAGCATAGCTTTCATCGAAATGAAAAGATTGCATCTTCATCTTTTTGCATAACTTTCGAGTCGGTCAAAACGCCATATTGTCCACGCCATTTTCCTTTTGAGTAACAACAACCATAAAAATAAAGTGCTTATAAAAATTGATTAGACATTTTTATACTTTCTGGTAGCAAACCTACATTAGATTAGTTGTAGGGATTTGGAATAGGTGTGAAAGATAACTTTCCAAAGTTGCAAATAAGCATAGAATCTTGAGTTAGGGAGCGGTTAAATCCACTTATTACATTTTGTCCTGGGAAGCCCTTCTAACACAAGGGTCAATCACAAGGTCGCATTGAGACTAGAAGAGTTACTCACCCTGCTTTGTTGGTCTTGGTGTAGAGGTTGCACGTATTATGGGGGTCGCTTGAGAGGTATACCCACAATGATGAGTGGAAGCCTTTCAAGTTGATTTCGGGCTAGATACCCTGCCCTTGCGCGTGGATCGGACTGTCAATTGTTTCCCTAGGCATCACTGTAGTGATTGGTAACCTTAGTGGCCTATCTCTTTAGGGTCTTTACACAAGGTAACTGTGGAGGGGCAAGTCTTCACGGTACCTGGAATTGACGTTGGCCAAACTCACTTGGGCTCCTTGGAGGGTATACCCACGTTTATGTGTGGGATATTCACCAGGGTGTAAGTCCGTTAAGCAGGTTGTCAACGTAACTTTTCCACCCGCTCTATATCAACCCCTTCTTAATTTGTTCCCGCGACGTTGGATTTCATCACCAACTAGTGAGCTCATTGTGAGAAGGTTTTGTTTTATTGCTTGCTTACTAGATTTTTAGCGTGTGCTGTTTGTTTTCCCTAGAGGACTCTAGGTTGGATCTTTGTTTTAATGGCGTCAGTTCCCGAAATGACCAATGAAGGAACCCCTACTCCAGGGGAACCTTTTGTTTTTTCTTCTTATGGAAACATTGGTCCTCCTCCCATCGCTACTTTGAGCCTTCCGGGTCTCACAATTGGATTACCAGTATGGTTGATCTGATCCCACCCTCGGTAATCCCGAATGCAGTAAGTGCTTCGGTCATAAGCACTTCCCCCCAAGAACATCAAACTCATGTTGATCCTTCGCCTTCTTCACTAGTAAGATCTTCTTCACCTTCTTCACTTGCAAGGTCTACTTCCATTTCATCTTCTTTGTCGAGTGAAAGCTCTAAAGCTAGTAACCCAGTGGATAAGAAGAAGAAGAAAAATAAGCAAGGGTCCAAACTTCCAACCACTGCCAGACATGTTGGAAAGAAACCAGCTACTGTTGATCGTGCTGGGAGTGTTGATGATGTCAAGATCACCCAAACAACTCGTAAGCCCAAGTACCCTTTCAGGATTTTTAAGGTAGTCATCTTCTTAAGGATTGCCCCGGTCTATCCAAGGTTATAGAAGCATGGTCTACACACCCTCGCCAACCCATGTCATCATCCTTTGAACAACATGTTGATGACCCCCCATCAACTAGTCAAGATATAGTCGAGAAAAATAAAAGTAGAGCCAAGTTCCCATGCATGTTATGCAAAGGGAGTCATCTAACTCACCTTTGCCCCCGTATGGACGAAGCCTCGAAATTCCTGGAAGACATGACTATTTCACAGCCTCAACTTCCATCTGCTTATCGCAAGCTTACTCTCGAACCATTTGTAGTTAATGGAATGATCAATCCGGCCCCTTCGTCGGTCAATCCGGTTGATCATCTCGTCAATCTAGTCACGTCCTTAGTTGAACCAGTTAACACAGTGGTTGATCTGATCCCACCCTTGGTCAACCCCACTCTCCCTCCAGAGAGTGAAATCCAAGTGGTTGATTCAATCTATTCCTCGTTCAATCTCGCTTTCCCTCTAGAGAGTGAAACTCGAGCGGTCGATCCGTTCGTCAACCCCATTCTCCCCTTGGAGGATGCAACCCAAGTGGTTGATCTAATCTCACCATCGGTCGATCCTGTTCTCCTGCTAGAGAGTAACCCTGATACTGCCCATGTTTTTCTCGTTGATACAGAATCTACTGTGCCGAGGGGTATTCCTCCTTCTCCCGTGGAACCCCCTCCAAGTAATGAGACCATCCTTTTTAATTGGGGTGTGCTAACTGGACCTCGTCTTCCCTCTCACATTCCTTTCCAGATTACAGTACAAGTTTGTGGTCGGGACGTTCCTCAGACACTGATAGATGAAGGTGCGTCCGTTAGTATTTTGTCCTCTTTTGATTGGAAAGCTTTGGGTTGTCCTCAGCTTGCGTCAGTTACACAGAATCTGTTAGCTTTTAACAGAAGAACCAGCCAACCTTTAGGGACCCTTTCTCAGTTTCCTGTAACTTTGGGAGGGAAAACTGTCTTCATTGACGTAATGGTAGTCCAAGACCCCTTGGATTTTTCTTTACTCCTTGGGCAAGATTATGTCTATGCCATGCAAAATATTGTGCCCACTCTTTTTCGTGTGATATCTTTCCCTCACGATGGAAGAATTGTGACTATTGATCAACTTTCATTCATCGGCCCTGATTGGATTACCTCCCTTAGTGGTTATTATGTGCAGATGGTATCGCCCCCACCACATGTTAATTATGTGGCGTTGTCTCCCATGACTTCAGCTTCTGATGACCTAGATCCGATAGTTGACATGGTTATCTCTTCGATATGGTCTTTAGAGTTTGATCTCCTTACCCCTATCACGACCCTCGACATGTATTCCTTCCAGAGTGTTTTTCTTCCGTCAAATGAATATCTCTTGGAAGCCATGATTGAGTTTTGTCCCTTGACATGGTGTCCTTCCAAAGTGTTGTCCTCTTGGAAGCCGTGATCAAGAACTGAGTTGAGCATGATTTTCTCATTTCAAGCTCGTTAAAAAATGAAACCATCTTTGAGCATGATTTTCTGATTTCAAGCTCGTTAAAAAATGAAACCAGCTTTGAGCATGGTTTTCTGATTTCAAGCTCGTTAAAAAATGAAACCAGCTATGAGCATGGTTTTTTTTATTTCAAGCTCGTTAAAAAATGAAACCAGTTATGAGGATAGTTTTTTACGTCTATGTAGCAACCTCATTAAAAAATGAAATAGAGGTTACGAGCATAGTTCATGTTTCTATGTCAAGCTCATTTAAAAATGAAACAGAGGTCTGGGATTGAACCTGGATTCCCAAGCATAGTTCTTATTCCTATGTCAAGCTCGTTAAAAAATGAAACAACTTCCCCCTCTCTGTTTGAGTCAAGTCCGTCTAGTATTTGAAGCTTCATTTAATCCGCCTTTGAAGTTGGAAGAAATGAAGCTTGGGGGGAAATGCTTCTAGCCTCTGGACTTCATGCTGAAGTTGAGCCACTAGTTTCTTAAGTTGGGGGCTAAGTACCAACCATGCGTTGGTAAGTCGCAAGCATAGTTTTCTATGGTTCAAGCTTGTGTAAAAATGAAACCACCTACCAAGCATAGTTTCCTCTGGTTCAAGCTTGTGTAAAAATGAAACCAGGTCCAAGCATAGTTTTGTCTAGTTTTTAAGCTTGTGTAAAAATAAAATCTATCCCAAGCATAGTTTTGTTTTGTTTTAAAGCTTGTGTAAAAATGAAAACAATCTCGATCTTAGTCTTTGTTCTTTCTCATGCTTGTAAATACATGAGAATAAGTTACCGAGCTTAGTCTTTGTTCTCTCTCATGCTCGTAAATACCTGAGAATGTAACTGAGTAAACTTTTATCACTCTTTTGGACTCGTAAAGTTTATACGAAAAAGGAATCCCCTGGAGTTCCCTTTAAGCTCTTTTTAGACTCTCTAAACATGAAAAGATTGTTGAGCGACCTTGTTCTTTTCATGCTCGTTAAAGTATTTGAAGAAAACATCTGTTGAGCAATAGTTTATCTCTTTTTCGATCTCATCAGACTAATTTACGAAAAAGGAGCTGAGAGAGTTCTCTTTAAGTGTTTTTCAAACTCTATAAACATGAAAAAACCCCGAGTTTTCTTTCTTTGGACTCATTAAACAAACATCGAAAGACCCATATGGGATCGAACCACTCCTTCCTAGGGTTCGTTAAACATACTCCGAGGGACTCATTCGAAGGATGAGCTTACATTCCAAGCATATGTTATCGTCCTCAAGCTTGTGTAAAAATAAAGAGATACTCGCCAGAAATGGTGGGGAGAAAATTGAGAAAGAAATGTGTCTAAACGTGTATTCCATGGAAGAGTCGCTTTTGAACATGACACCCTTTCACTCGCCTTGTGTCTAGGTTGAAAAATCTGTTTGTCTCTTGATCATACTCCTTTATAAGATTACAAATTGGTCTGTGATCCCTGTTGTTGAGTCATTGTTTTTCCAAGACACGTGTCGTCAATATGTTCAAAAAGAAGTTCAACCTGGAAATCCTTCTATTGTGTCGGCCTTTTTTGCAGTCCTTAAGCCTTCTATTGCATCGACCATCCCTGAGTCAGTCCTGAGTTACTGGTTACTCTTATCTACTTCAAATCTTGTTACCCGTTTCGTGTCATTGATGGGGGATACATTAAGGCCCTCTTGTGATGAGTCTTTTACTGCCGACTTCAACTCATTATCCATGAATTAGACTTAGAAACTAATTGGTACCTTGGAACCTGCATGCCTCAATGGAAGGTATCCTCGCTTTCGACAATGGGTTTTCATTATTGACCCTTGATCGGGAGATTTCGCCAAGTGGTCGACTTCAGCTCATTAATTCACATTCGTTGGATTGTACCAGAGTACCTTGGGCGTCATTGACATTAATGGTGATTTCCCTCCCACTTGTTAACGATATACACTAATGACCGATAATCAAGTGGTTTCTACCATGTTCGACTTCAACACATGTATTCACATGGTTAGATTCATACTATAGAGTGGTGGAGATGAAGACCCTGAATCTTTTCTCACAGATCCAGGTTGCGTTGGAGTATATTCAGTGTACTGTTACATAGATCCACATTGTATGTCTCATGGCTATGTTTAAATTTGAGTCTTTAACACATAGATCCACGGTGTATTTTTGGTGGCTATGTTCAGATTTGAGTCATAATGGCATGGATCCACAGTGTATGTTTGGTGGCCATGACCTATATTACTTGACATGGATCTTCACATGTCGGCATTTATGCTTTGAGTCATTTGTATTATGAGTATGGGAATGCCTACCTCAGTGATGATATATTATTGTACTGTATTTCCTTGATTGTTGGCAGGGTTCTGACTGACTGTTCCTTGTTCCCTACATGCATTCGACAAAGTATTTCAGCTATCACTCTGTTATAACTTCATACTTTGGGGGGCTCTCTGTTACACATTATTTTCGTCATCCCTATGACCGTTAATGATGTAAACCTATATGTTGCCTTTAGAGGGGTCAGTAGTCTGAATTCCTAAAGAAAGAAGGGAGAAGAATTTTTCCTGAGAGAAGAAGTTGTGTTTTCCTCTGTAAAAACCCTATTTTAGAGGATTTTTGTGGGTTGCACCATATCTAGGGTGCGAAAATTCCTGATTTCCACAAGCTGCACTATAGCTAGGGCGTGGAATTTTCGCAGGCTGCACTATAGCCAGGTCGCGGCGCCCTTCGTACGTGGGAAAAATAATCATTTTCTCGATGGTTCTAGAAGGAGAAGCTTCTATGATGAGGTGGCCTCCGAATGGTTTGGATCTTGCTCGCTTTCATGATTTAGTGGGATCATCCTAACCTCCTCACCTTATCCTCTTCATCTTATAAAAGGAGAGGATCTCTCATGGAGAAAGCTAGCTTGGCTTGGGATTAAGCTTGATTGGGTTGGAAATTCTTTGAACTTGTTAGCTTGGTTAGATTGGCTTTGAGCTTTGCTTTGTCAAGATAGATTGTGAATAGATATTAGATCCATGGTCTCAGAATCCTTGGAGCAAGAAGTGTGTGGGAAGCAAGGAATTGTTGGAAGGAATCTTACGACATCAAGGCATCCAGTTGTAATCTCTCTTCCTATTATTTAATATAATACAGTGGCATGTTTCTTTCCCATAGAATTATCTTTGTTTTATTGCATAATTCCTTGATCATATGCATAGGTTGTCATTGAATATACTCTCTCTTATTTCACTTTGGTTGGTTTGTGTCTTACTACAAGATCAATATCATAAGAGCACCGGAGTGAAATAGGAACAACACAGACATAAGGAAGTGACATTTAAAGGTATGTCTATCGTCTTTTGTTTGGTAGTAAATTTGATGATTAGAGCCTAGGGAAAGCGCCATGTCCTGTCATGTTTTGTTCTAGATCTAGGCGGATCTAGGGGGATTAGTCTATGTCCGCATTCACCGATTTACCCGTTAACACTACCTCTCCCAATGTTATTATCAAACAAATAAGAGGAATCATCTCTCTCAGGCATAAAATTATATATGGGTCCAACAATTGAAATTCTTACATATAAATTCAAAGCCCATTGTATTAACAAGAGTCGCCAAATTCCAATTCTTACATATAAAATTCAAAGCCCATTGGATTACCAAGAGTCACCAAATTCCAATGCCGACCATATCGACTTTAAAGTGTCGTTGGCCCAATTCACAGTAGTATAAATAGGAATTCTATTTTAAACTAACGTGTCAGGACAATATGCGCATACTTTCTTTGATATCAATAGTCGCCTGCTATTAAAATTCAATCATCCAAAGTCTCGTCAAATCACCACAAATAATCTAATATGAGTAATTTCTAGAATATGTTGTCATGCCAAAGATATGATGTGAGAGATCCACTCATGCATGGGATATTTTGTGTATATACTCTGTGCATTGTGATCTACTTGCCCCACGTATCAACGTGGCCAATTTTGACCGTCCTATAAAGGTCGACATGTAAGATTATATAGAAGTGGGCGTCCATGTCGGGTTGAGGGAGCTTTGGTAATTTTAGAGAAAGAATGCCCACAAACTTGGTCATTAAAAAGGATCTGAGAAGTGATTGTCTCTATAAAAAATATGTTTTTTGATGGGGAGATTTGTTGTATGTTTGCAGAGTGGATTGATATTTGGGTTAGCAGAAGGTTTGGAGAATCTCAGGAAAGTTGAAGCCATGGCGATTAGATCATCAGATAACATGTCTGAGAAATCCTTTTACAATCCATTTTACATGGCGAGAGAAGGTCCTCACAAGAATAATTTTGATGATAGTCCTCGCAAGTTATTCGATGATTTAAGCATGGAAAACCACATTCACATCTTGAAACCGCATATGGTCTATGTGAATGTGAGGAGCATGCTTCGGGAGAACGAGACAAATTCATAATTGCAGAATCACAGAGGTTTGAAGGTTGAAAAGGATGAATAGGATCATCAGCCTCATAAATAACTTTAATGGAAACCTGGCGAACAACATGTTTTTTTGCAATCCACAGGGTTTTGATATGGTGAGTGCTAGGATATATATATGTGTGTAATTTTTTGTTTTTGTATATGATACCCAACACTATGACTCTCTTGTAGAATATTACAGTAATGGATTCAAATCTTTGTTTTATGTTATTATGCTGCTCTTCTCTATTGAGGGAGAAGGAATTTTGGGCCAAGAGTTGCTTACATATTAAGCTTTGTAAACGATTTTGGGTGACTACATATTAAGGTTTGTAAATAATTTCAACTTTGGGTGACTATTGAATGATTAAATATTAAGCTTTGTAAATGATTTTGGGTGACTATAGATTAATGTTTGTAAATAATTTCAACTTTGGGTGACTATTGAATTGTTATAGCAATGGGAAATCCTCTTCTATTTTTCTTGAATTGTCTCGTTTGGAAATACTCTCATTGATCTCTTTAGTGGTATGAAAATTGTGTGTTCTTTGTCTTTCCATTAACAAAGACACTAATTTGTACTACAAATTTAAGATTCTTATTTGCGAAACAAAGGTGTAGCTCAGAGTTTAAGATTCTGAAAAAGCTCTGTATTTCTTGATTATAAGTTTGAGAAGAAATGGTGTCCCCTTGTGAAGGCTCATGTATTCATTAGTTCTAAACATCGTGGATTTCCATTAACCCATCGTGGTTTGGGGTTTTATTGGCAGGTGAAGCGCTCGCAGGAAGCCCCGAAACAATAATTTTCGGTGTCGGTCATTTTTGTTGAGGTCTACAACCATACGCTTTTGTTTACATCGGTGCTAGGGTTTCCCTTTGTTTCTTTCTTGACCCTTCCTCTCAACTTTTTATTTGATTATGCTTTTTAATTTGATATATTGTTTATTCAACCTAACATTGAAGTTTGAATGCTTACCCAAAGCTTCGGACTAGGGTTGGGGTGCACTGGTGCAGATAACCTTGCAGGCAGTGTCTAATAGTAATTTTAGTGTCCATTAGCTTCATGGAGACGACATGTAGTTTTATTTTGTTTCCATTGGTGATACTCGCCCTATCTTTGGTTTTTGGATTTTGCCCTTTTTGAATATTTCGTTGATGTTCTTCAATTTTATTTTTAAATGCCAGTTAATATCCACTTTCAAGGTTATTTTTAAATTCCAGTTAATATCCACTTTCGAGGTTAATATTGGATTGATTGGCTTCCTGTGCCCAACAAACTAAAATTGCTCTCCAATTGCTCTTTCTTGTCTTCCTGCTTGCCACGAATTCCTGCTTGGCATTCCAGTAAAATGGTAGGAAAATTAATGGAGGATGTCATCGTCACTAGAAACAAAGTGCCTTGAGTATTATTGCATGTGCTTTGATTTGGCGATTCAGGGGCAAGAGGATAATGGTGAAATTAATTTTATATTTTTCCAAGCATTAAATGGATTTTGTACTGCCTTTTGTGCACCACTACTCTATTTGCGGCCAAATCAACTAAACTTGAAGGATATTAGATATTTTCCAACACAAATGTGAGGAATCAAAGACATGGAAAGGAAAACTTGAGGGAAAAATCAAGGGAATCATTTTTATCATCTGCATTTTTAGTGTTGCTTTTGTTTGACTGTGCCTCTAAAGAGTTTGATTGCAAATTTGTTTAGATTTAAAGGTTCCTTGATTAAAAAATGTGTTTATATGCATAAATTTAGACTTTATTCCATAGGATTGTGCATCTTCCGTGTTGTCAGTTGAAGTTTGCGATCACTCCTGAGAAGCTATAGATATGCCTAGAAGCACAACCTGAAAGGTTAACCCATCAAATTGAGTGGAATTTTTATTTTGTGGATTACTGTATTTCAAATGTCCCATTTCTTAGTTTGCGTTCCATTCCTTAGACGTTATAGATATGGTTGGAAGCAGAGTCCAGAAGGTTAACCTGTCAAATTGAGTGGAATTTTTATTTTGTGGATTAATGTGTTTCAAATGTTCCATTTCTTTGCAAACATTTGTTGGATTTCACTTGTTTAGATCACATTTAGACGCTCAAGAGTTTAAAAACATCAATTTAAACACAAATTTAAGGTTCTTCGTTCCATCTCACTATCTGTGTTGTTTCTATTTTGACTGGAACTAGTAGCTGATCTCCACATCATTTAGCAATTAACATATATAATTAAAAAAATTGAGGTCGATGCTTTAATATAATGATTTTTTTTCAAATTAAACATGTTTCATGTTTCAGATTCATGCGTAATTATCTTTTCGATTGTCTCTACAATAATGCTTCCTTTGCTTGCCTCTCTTTTGTTGTAAATCACAAGAAAGTTTGGGGGATGCCCAACTCAAACCCAAGGAATTCTAAGAAAACTTTAAATTCTTAAGATTGATCCAAAATTCTTCAAATTGAAAAGCAAAAAAATCAATACAAATTATCCCATTTGTAATTTTTGTACCTCACTATTATAACGATTGTTATAACGATCGTCGATACTCTGTGCATAAGAGAAATGATTGCAATACCCAATGTAATTTTTGTACCTCACTATTATAACTATCGTTGATATTATGTGCATAAGACAAACGATCACATATCCAACAATAAATTCCGTAGGCATGTTCTTGAAGTTGACTCTCATTACACAAGACATAATTTTAATCTATAAATTACTTTGAGACTATAACCTAATTATGAAAGACAACTTAGCATGCAAATGTCTTTTGTTTTGGGGAGCAATACGCATTACAAAGCATTCAATCTTTGGCCAAGGGAGGTATGCAATAATCATTACATAGCATTTAATATTTGGCCAAGGGTGGTCTGCAATAAACATTACATAGCATTTAATATTTGGCCAAGGGTGGTCTGCAATAAGCATTACATAGCATTTAATATTTGGCCAAGGGTGGTCTTCTTACTGAAGAGCTCAGACAGAAAATTGTCTGACAAGTAGTGAGCCCCTCTTTACAAAATTCTACAACATTTCAGATTTTTAATTTAATTTATTGAGATAAGAATTTATTGCATAATTAGAGGTACTTTCTCTTGCTGACCTATTTTCAAATAAATATTCATCATATTGTTGTATGGAGCTGCATTGGAAACAAAATCCAATTCCTTTATCTTTTCCAGGAATCCCTCTACCTTTTCAACCAACTCCTCTCTCACATAACAATTCATAACTGCACCATATGATTGATGGTTCTTTGCTCTTTCAAGGAGATCTATAAAATACTTTTCAACATCATCTATGCCATGAACCGTAGCTATCAATTCCAAGCGGATAGCCAAGTCAGGTGAATCCAACAAAATTCCTCCACTACCATTCACCCACTTTGAAACATGTGTTCACTATGCAGTTAAAAGAGTACAAATCATAAAATAGGGAGGGACCAAAAATGTCTCTTCTTCTATGTTTTGATTATTCTATACATGATAGTCTAAGGCAGGTCATCAATAACATCTTAAAAATTAACATGTACATTTGTAATTAATGGCTTTACTTATAGTATAATGGTTTTCTTGTAGTATATTTTCCTCTAATTTACAAATAACTAATGTAAACATAAGCACAAAAGTGAGAAAATTCATTTAGATAAGATAAGACACAAAAAATAGAAGGTATTTCCATGAAACATTGGACTTTAAAACGTTGTGAAACATAATTGGACCTAGAAACGTTAGCGAAACATAATAGGCCACAACACACTATCAAAAACAAAACTCTACTTTTACAACATATCCACCTTGTATTCTCTTCGGCGTTTCCTTCCCTCGCTTTGAGGGCATGCTAGTAATATAAAAAATTGTGTTGAAAATATTTTTATATAGTTAAATATGAGAGATATGTAACAAATACTCACATGACATTGGTTGATTTAATATAATGGTAATAAAAAGAAATAAGAGGGTAGAGTTGTCTTTATATGTTGATATTAATACAAAAGTTGAGTTGATCTCATTGTATAGTAATTTTCTTCTTCTTCACCATCATAATAATAATATTAATAATAATTTGATATTAAGGTCACGACCATCGATCACCCATGTGCTCTCTCTCCTTGTAGTGATTTCATTGTTTAATCTACTTAGTTGTATATATATTATTCTCGTAGGATCAAATTTGTAGTCTTCAAGGGAGAAACACATGTTCTTAACTATTATACCTACTCATACTTACAATATTATTGAATTGGTTTTGATCCATCTTAAACAAAGATCTATCAAGCATTCAGAAAAATCAAATCTGTGGAAGTGCAAACTTTTCCTTAATTTTTTACACTTTAAAAAACATCGCACTTCTAGAAATTTATTTTTTGTGAATACTTTATAGATCTTAATAACTTAATTTTTATAAAAGTAAAATTGGTGTACGAGACCCCCTCCGCACAACGATTTGACTCGGACTTACATACCCTACCCCCCTCTGGATTTGAACTTGTGACCTTTTAAGAGGAAACACGTGTTCTTAACCATTAGGCCCACTCAAACTGTATAAACACAATTATAACAATAAAAAATTATAAGCAAAAAGACATGCTAAACTAAATATTTACATTTATAAACATACCATTATATTTACATTTTAAATTTTATTAATTTAAATTCAAATCTAGTAAATAATAAAAAATAATACTTAAAATCAATTTTTATTTAAATTAAAAAAAAATAAAAAAAAATCTTAAAGAATATTGGAAAGAATATGTTCCAAAACAAAATAAAAATTTAATGAGATATTTTAAAAAGGATGAAATCTTATTGAGAAGAATTCTCAAAGGATGAAAATTAATGGGATGGATGTTCAAAAAAGTATGGAAATTGATCAAAACTTGAAGTACAGATAAAGGTCCCTATTATTCCCCTCAATTGTCATATGGATTTAGTCACATCAAAGCAATCCTTGCAATGAAAACATTTGGAGAATGAAGAAAGAGCGTGAATTAGATAATGTAATTAAAAAAGTATTTAGAGTAATTAATTTTATTAGAATTTTCATCATTATCAAATCAATTAACTCCATTAAAAATTAAAAAATGCAAATTAAAAAAATCCATTTTAACCTTCATTTCTAAATATGGTAAAACAAATTAAAATATGATTTTGGTTATGCAAAATTTATAATTACAAAGTTATACGAAAGCAAATAATCTAAAATTGAATATTTGACTTTGGATTTGAGGTTGAGGTTGTAAAGCTAAAAAAATGTACCTTAGACTATACAAATGGTAAATACGCTGGATTTTTTTAGCAAAGAGTTTTTACCAAGATGTTTGGTCTTAACGGTAAATATGTTGTAAATTTTCGCGGGGAGAGTTTTTATTACGATGTTTCCTTACCATCATGATTGCTTTTACTAATTAATGTCCATATTGCAAGTGTGTATTAGTTCATAAGAGACAAATTTGTTATTATGAAGATTCAAAATTTGGTGGGGGTGATAATACCTTGCTTCGAAGGGTGGTAAGTGTGGGAATCATTCTTGGTTCCAAAAGAAACATAGAAAATATTTTTGAGTAGGAATTGGGTAAAGCTTCAAATAAACAAGTAAAGGTATTAGTTTTGTTTTAGGGACTGAGGATTATTGATGAAAAACATATAAGAAAACTAGACATAATAGGGGACTTGGTTTTGATTATCAAATTGATGTTAAAAACGTCCTTTTTTAGCAATGGCATCTTAATAAGAATATTCAAACAAAACAATAAAGAAGTTTTTTGGTTCGAGAGTGTTGAGTTCTACCACATCCTTCAGTCACTCAATCATCTAGCAAATAGTCTAGCCAACAAGGCTTCCTTTTCAGAATGCGATAAATTAAAGTTAAAAAGAGGGGAGGTTTTTTACCCCATCCCCTAAATATTAATCCATTATCATGATGCACTATTGCATGTTAAAAGCCTTCTTTAAGCCTCTTTTTTGAGCAATGACATCTTAATAAGAATAATCAAGAGAAACATGAAAGAAGTCCTTCGCTTCGAGAGTGTTGAGTTCTACCACTTCCTTCGGTCACTCAATCATCGAGCAAATAGTCTAGCCAACAAGGCTTCCTTTTTGGAATGCGACAAATTAAAGTT